>JBAMYA010000009.1:6047092-6072177 GCA_037176975.1 Arrhamphus sclerolepis
AAAAAAAGGGAAAAGGAAGAGGAGAAAAAAAAAAAGGTCGGGGAAAAAAAAAAAAAAAAAAAAAAAAGCTCCAGCGACTCAGAGCTGAGAGGTCTCTCAGAGGTCTGAGATGACAGGAAGGAGAGACGATAATAATGACAAGAAGAGTATGTAAATGCCATCAGACAGCATCTTAGTGGTCGAAATGGTGTCTGTGCTAACTGTTCTAGCAGGAAAGTGCTGTGTTAGGATGATATGACCACACGTGAGGTTTTAACAGTCTTGGTCTTCATGTTGGCAGCTCCAGTCAAACGCACCCTAAATTCAAACTAACTGGACCTTTTATCTGCTTCATATGTCTGAGTAAGGAGGGAGAAGCCCCACCGGGTCATTTTAGCCCATGAAAACAGAGGTACTTTGCTTAGAATTGCTGTAATTCCTCACTAATAAAAGCCATATTTTTGTGAATCTTCTTTAATCCAAACCGAAATTCGACACTTTGATCACATTATTATTGTTTTATTTTGATAAAAACTCTGCCTTTGTCCAAATACTTCCTGACGTAACTAGAAAATGACAAAATCGAATCTAATCTGTGAACTGGAAGATTACGCTGTTTACACAACATTGCATCAGTCAGTTTCTAAATTCTTTCATGAAAGTGGAAGATATTATTTGGAGCAGTGCTGCAAAAGGGGTAAAAAGAAAAAGAAAAGAAGCAACTGAGTCGTATCGTGTGAGATTAAAGAACTTCACGCTTACATCTGAAGTGAAAAGACAGAATCTTGTTTCAAAGACTGTGGGCATGCTGGCATGCTTCCTCACCTAAATGTGTCTTTAAATTGTGGTGGATGGTTGGAAGATGCCATTATGGTGTCTTCCAAACAAGGAAAACATGTCAATCATGTAAATGTAAACCAACACTCCCAGCACCATTTTGTTGTTTTTTCTTTTCTGTTCCCAGAGTTCCTCGTGATCTCTGCTAAAAGCCTGACTTGATGCTGCTCTTTATGATAAAAAAGACGGCAGAGCATAATGAGCTCCTGAGTGATGATAATTCCCGTCTGGGTCAAGCGTTAGAATCTTCAAGATATTTTAAGCTCTGCCAAGGAAACATAATTTCCTCCTTTGTGTGCAGAAATTTAAGTTAATGTAATTTAATGTGCACTTACAAGAAATGAAATCATGTTAACAAGGAATCATTGGCCTTTCAAGCTGCTCCCTGTTTATCACGACTGCCTACAGACTTTTGGAGGCTTTTTGTGGCTATTGAGGAGTGGATGGTCCCCCATGACCACACCACTGCCACTGCAGTAGCAAACAGTAGCAAAGTCATGCATTCCACAGCAGTAAGAAGCTGCATTTGTGCAACGTTGGGAAGTAAAACTGCTCTGGTTGTTAAATAATCAGTTGCGACAGCCGAATGTTGTTACATTAGCGCTACGAGGATTAGACTTGTCATCTTCCTTTGAAAGGCTCTGTGCAGTAGTCATTAAGCTAACTTCTTGTGTGATCACACTGCCACCATCTGGTCTGAGAGCAGAACTACAACATCTGGGGAAGTCCAGCACCAAAGAGACTGAGAGCTACAGGAGCCATGGACTGGTCAGCCGCTGAAGCTGACAATGGTGTGACTGGAACTTCGAAATTGTGACGAGTAAATGTATTTGAGGCATCACAGAAACATGACATTTGTTGATCTCCAGGCTGGGAGAGCAGGCTTTGAGGCCACGGTGAACTGAGTCCACCGGCTTTCTGGCTGAGTCCATCACTGACTCGGTTCAGCTAAATCACTCGAGTCCACGGCGTTTCCGTTACGCCGTTGTCCACTCTCACCCACGGCATGTGTACTTAGCGTTAGCAGCTCTCCGTAAACCCCCAAACAAAACAACTACCTCCTCCCAGCACCTTAGCCTTCACTTTTTATATTTACATTTTAACTTTTAGATTTTTAGCAACACCTGTCTTTGTCTGTTTTGTAAGGGATTTTACTTTTTAACCCCGTGTCATTTCTGTGTTTAAATATTTCTTGTCCTTTTGGCTTTTTCTTTTTCTGAGGTGCATGATAGCTGGGGAGCACCCCTAATTTCATTGTACTCGTGTGGAAATATGTGTATAATGACAACAAAGTTCTATTCCAGAGGACTCATATACTTTGATATCTCTGAAAGATTTAATAAGAGACTTTATTTCAATTGTAAATCAGGGTTGAGATGATTGTTTCATTTTTGCTTCTCAACACTTTGATGCACCAGTGCAGTTTGCTGTTTTTGGCTTTTAATTTATAGCTCATGTGTTACTTTTTTACAGCCATATTGTTGTTACATGCAAGCTTGTGAATTTTAGAGTGTTCTTAGTTTTTTAATGTATTTCTCATTTTTAAACTATTGTAAACTAACAATATAGAATAAAATACTCTGTGAGAGATGCTACACACAAAAAAGAGCACTTTGAAAGCTATTAAAATCACTATTTTTTAACCATTTGATCAATTCTTGATATGATTGACTAGGCCTGATACTGTTTTGAAAAAGTTCTTTTTAATTGTTCTTTTGAGAAAAAGTTGTTTTTTTCTAACATTTTTAGAGCTAGTTTTTGTTCAGCACACATTTATGTGTTGAAGGGTCTTTAACTTGAGTATTTTATGAAATGTTACTTTAAAATAAATAAAGAAACAAAGAACTAATTCATATATATAAATGTTGCTGTTCATCCTTCACATGTACCAGGTTGTGATAACCAAACATAAATAATCCACTTTGCATTAAATATATGAATGACTGTGTTTTTCAGGCCTTTAAAAAAAAAAGGAATTGTAAGTTTGTTTGTTTGTTTTTTTTTTAATTCATCAATATGTGATATGTATGATTAGGACTGATGCTGGTTTTGATGCTCCATCCAGCGCTGGGAGGGTGGGCTTAAATTTATCAATTTAATAATATTTAACCTCTAGGGGTGCAGACAGGAACACACATGCAGAAAGGTTTTCATTCCACCCTCACTGGCTTCATCAATTAATTGATTATTTTTATTATTATTAAAAAAATGAGCTCATTAGATGCTGGGACTATGTTCATAAAGAAAGATGTTTGTAATTATATTCATCAATACATCTGGTAAAAATTCCATAATTCACCTCTTCCTTCTTGTATGTTGTATTTCTAAATAAAGTTATTTATGTCTCCCTGCCACTCATGTCTGTCTGACAGCAGTGGGACGTCTAGGGGTCCTCCCCCAGAAAACTTTTAATTAATAAGATTAACTTCCTGCATTCTGGTGTATGTTAACAGGTTGTAAATGTACATAAATATTTGATTCAAAGATGATTTAAGAGGCGGACACAACAAGTTTTCAATCAACTCACCCAAATATGCATGAGACAGTTTTTAAACCCACTTCTACTACGACAAAGATATTAAAAGTAATGTCACACTATTTATCACTGACTTTAGAGGTGAAGTTTACTTTAATTTTATTCATCCAATTGTCACTGGAAATTCAATTCAATTCAATTTATTTATATAGCGCCTATTTACGACAAGTCATCTCTAGGTGCTCTGACGAATCTGACTTTGCAACCGACTGGATAGCCTGTAACAATGGACCCAGTTCCCCATACTCCTGGAGTACCCCCTCAGGACACCTTGAGGGACACGGTCAAATGTCTTCTCCAAGTCCACAAAACACATGTTGACTGGTTGGGCAAATCCCCATCCTCCCAGTGGCCTCACTGGATTCAGGTCCCACGCCTGAGTTTGCCCTCAGAAACCGCTGAGGCTGCATCTGGTCGGTGTCTCAACCTCAAGCACAAGCTGAGGCTGCTTCCTGCCACAGAGGGTCAATAAGCCCCGCCTTCAGCTGCTGCACAAAACACAACGTACCAGACCCGTATGGACCTTCCTACAGGTGGGAGAACCCATCATGCAATTGCTCGGGCTGAGCCTGACTGACCCCATGGTTGAAGGTCCAGCCACCAGGTGCTCGCTGACGGGCCCATCCTCCAGGCCTGGCTCTGTTGTGGTGCCCAGTGAGCCAAATCCGGGCGAGAGACATTGAGCTCTTGACTGAATTTCTTCCATAAGAGTCAGCTGAATGACCCGGATAACGGAGCTCCTGGGATCATTGGGGCACAAAGACCCCTCCACCACGTTCATGGCATGAAGGGGTTGATGGAAGCCATTATTTCATATCACATCCAGATTTTAAACAAATGTCATTGTCACTTGTTCATTTTACTGTCAGATTTTAAAGGGAATGAAATAAGAAAAAAGCGTTGGATGTAAGTAAGTAATTCTTATGTACAAAAAGAAAAATGTTTAGATTCAAACCTGCTCTTGATTTAAATAAAATATCGTATTTGAGCTATGACTCACAGTTTTAGTTTTGTGGGATAATTCCTAGCATGGATCCGGAACCTTCCACCACTGAAAAACATTACACTTCAAGTAAACACGTCTTTAAATATTTTGAGTAAAGATAATCATGCTTTTTTCTAAAAGTGCAACACATTCTTAATTTCAAGTCCTAGTTGCATTAAACCATAAATATTCATATCAAATGTACTGTTCTGCAAAATAATAATCTCATCTTCACGGATTAACCGTGAGATTAAAACTGGCAAATAAATTTACAGGACATCAATCTGTCGGTTTAACACCAGTTAAAATTTACAAAAGGAAGATGTTAAATGTGATTAATTCATAATTTTCTGATGTGCTATTTAAGTGCACCCCTACTTTCTCGGAGCAGTGCTAAGCTCGTAGAAACACTGAAAGTATAATGAAGAGACAACAAAATAAACTTAAGAGATTGGTCTATAAAGGACAACTTTTGACCTCAACTGATTCTCTCAGAAAACAGTTGTTGGGCATCTTCGCAACATCACCGCCATGACCACGTTAGAATCTTAGAGCATCTTATAAAATGTTAACATAAATCAGTGTTGCAATCATTTTCAGCGTCATATTAACTTAGCAAAAGAAGCGTTTTAAGAATGAGGAGATTCAGCGTTGGTTGTACGTCGCAGGTGTTTGAGGCCTCTGGTCCCAACTTCCTGGCACATTATCGTCAGCAGAGCAGATGTTTGCTTCCCTGTGTGTGGTCATGAGTGATGTTACCACATAGCGTGGCTTTAAACCTGCTCTCGTTGAAGGTTTGAACGGGAATGTGCTCGTGTGATCCAGCAGAGGAAGAAGAAGTGCTGAGAGATGATTGACAACAGGGAGAAAAAACCCAAAGGATCATTTCAAAGCAAATGTTTATTTTCAAGACAGTACCTGAGAATTAAAATTGCTTCATCTTCAAATAGATACATGCCTGTTTTTTTAATTTACAAGGTTCTGACATGCAGGGAAATTCCTAAGAAGGGACAAACTGGATTGATCTCCAATTTTGAACAAAAAAAAAGGTTTCTTCTTCCACTCTTAGCTGACAGAAGCAAGACAAATGAACAGACCTGAGGAGGTTAGCCATTAACGTGCTTCTGTCTTGAGAAAATGCTGCAGTAAAGGCGCCGTTATGACTGTACCGCAACCTTTGCCCAGCAAGTTTCCTTGTTATTGCAGCAGGAGCAAAGAGGAAGACAAAACCACAGTTCAGGACTTGGGGACGCCATCAGCTATCTTACTCTCTACAGGTAAGCTTTTCTTCTTTTTTTTTTTGGATGATGAATTTCTTTTTCCTTCTGTATTTTTGCATTCTGCGTACAGGCAGTTGACAGTCGGGTTCCCGTGAGCGCGCCAGCAATCACCATTTTGAGTCTGCTGCTGTCATATGACTTCATTGTTAAAGTAAAAATCAAGACTTACTGGCTTACTGGTAGTTTTCAATAAGACTTCTGGAAGGAAAGAAGAAAACAGAAACGTGTGTTGCGTCTGACCTGTTAGGGTATAGATGAAAATAGAACATGTGTATTCAAACTCAATCAGTAACGTCAATCAGTAAACTATTTCTGGACCATAATCATGAGTGTCACTTAAGTCCTGGCCACCCGCCGCTGAGCATCATGTGACTTTGTGACTGGGAGGACTTCTTCAGAGTTTGAGTGACAGCTTGTGCTGCACCTATTACTGCACTATCTTATAAGCTTTGTTTTTACATTACTTTCTTTTTTCTTTTACATTACATTTTTACATTTGTCTGTTTTTTTCCGCATGAACCTATTTTTAGTGCCTCTGTTGGAGATTTTATTATAATAATTTAACACAATTTTTCATCTTAATTCCTCTGGAAAGCACTGAGTTGCATTTGTGTATGAAATGAGCCGTAAACAAACTTGCCTTGTCCAGATTCCTGAAGGGTGGCGGTTTCTAATCATATTAATAAAGATGAATGAGGAACCGCACCCCAACCAAAGTGGTTTCAACAGGATAAATGGAAGGAATCGAACACTACTGGGAGAGAAGTGACCCTAAAGAGGACTTTTTCTTGAAACATATTAAAAGGTGTATTTTTTTTTTAAAAGAAAAAGAAGATTTTTATGATTTTTTTTTTCAATCATCTCAAGAACTGTTCTCACAATCTGTTCAGATTTGTGGGGTACTGTGACATCACTGTTATTCCGTTATTCTATTGTCTCTGCTCAACTTCCCATCATGCTCTTTCTGATGTACCTGGACATCACAACCAGGTAAGGGGGTGGAGTTAAGATGCAAACTCCATGGACTTGAGCCAGTATTCAGAGGCCTCTAGGCACTCTTTCTTTAAAAGAAAAAGAAATAAATAAAAAATAAGCTACTAGTGACAAATCTAGTGACATTTTCTGTTGTTGGGGACTTTCGGGAACTAACATGAAAGCATTGTCTAACCAGCAGGGGGGCTGCCATGAGTCCTTCCCCATCAAAAAGCACTCAAAATCGAACCAATCCTCAGCAGACAGCCCCTCCCAGCCCCAGGCATAGTGTTAACTTGTGTTAACTTTACTCCAAAAGTGTTGATCATGACCCTTGCTGGGGACAAATCAGGATGTAAATACAATATTATCAAAGAAAAAAAAAAAAGCTGAAGGAGATGATGTACTAGGCTAAGATGATGAGGTTATTCAGCAGCCAATGAGCTGCTAGATCCCAGCTATGTCCTGCGTCCTCTGCTGTTGATTGATGTGGCACTGATTTGACACACATTTCAGAACTGCAACCACAAAAAAAAAAAAAAAAAAAAGCTCAACTGAGAGAGATGATTCCTAAACAGAGCTGGTTTTAGAACTGATGGCGACAAAAGAAAAGTGAAACCAGAAAAATGATTCATGTCTTGGTTACAAATTTTAATTTCTAACCTCAAGTCCTGTAACATTTAAGGTTTATTCCAGTTATAGTCTTTTCAATTCCAAATTCCACCTTTTTGTTTCCTTAAATAACATTCACCTGCTGGACCGTTGGCTTTCATGACCCCAAATAAACAGCATGACGTCATGACTTCGTCCCTCTAGATCTGGCCTCGGGACAGCGATGGGTCACGGGAGCTGCAGCATTTTTGTGGCGATATTTCTCTGCAAGGTTTTCTTCAGGAACGTACATTCTGCTGTATTGTTTGAAAATGATGACCTCAAAGGCTCCCAGAATGATCTTCAGGCTGAGATGAAGAATCAGTTCAGCAGCAACAATTCTCTGGGTAATGGCAAGTTAAAAAAAAAACAACAAAAAAAACCATCAGCTCTTTACTGTTTACAACCAGGTGTGTTTAAGGACTTTGTACTGTCTAACAGTCAGCATTATGATATTTTTTCCCCTGCTGTTTCTCAGGGGCAGATGTTCCAGATGGGAGTCCAAAATCGCTGCAGTGGTCCTATCTGGCAGCAGGACTGGGCACAGCCCTGACCGTCTCACTCCTCATTGTGATAGTTGTCAAGTTTCGCCTTTTCCACCACTTCCTGGTGAGCTACAGACACTCCCCGCTCCAAGAGGCCGACGGCGTCAGCCAGTACGGTCCGGAGGAAGTGTTCCCGAGCGTGTCGGGCCAGATGGGGGTAGTTGGGGGGACTCAGGGAGGGCTGGATGAGGATGACGACGGCTTCATCGAGGATAACTACATCCAGACAAGTGAGAAGGAGAGGGCAGAGAGAGAAGGCCAGGGCGATGAGGAGGAGGAAGAGGAGGAAGACAGCGACGATGAACTTCAGTTCACCATTGGGTGAAGATTTGAAGACTTTAAAATGTGTTAAAAGAAAAAACAATCCTTTATGAAAAGATTTTCTTCATTTGGTTTTACATCAGTAAGTAAAGACAAAGTTTGATGTGAAGTTTAAAAAATCATTTCTCAGGCATTCCCCTCTCCTTTCAGTGTTTGATTTTGCAACTTTTAAACAACTTTTTTTCTATTTGCTGTGTGGATGGATGCCTGGACGTCTGCTGTCTGCATGTCAGAGGGAAGAATGGAAATGCCAGAGCCGCTTAAAACATCATAGATAAAATCAATGCAAGTCAAAGTCTATAACAGACTCAAAACCCTCATTAGACTGGATCAGGTGGCAGTTTTCATGAACTGGGTTAAAGGAAAGGTGTGTGTTATATATGTATGTAAAGCTGCTGAACACTGTAATGCTTATAAAATTTACATTGACCCTTGATGCTTCTTTATGTAAAAGCTAAACCTTTTCCTTTGTTACTGCACTGATTTTATTCCATTCAAAGATGACATTTGCAATATTTTCCTTTGAGATTACTGTATTTACAGCATATCCAACTGTCTGAAGTAAAAAAAAGAAGATAGTAATACTAATAAAAATACTATAATACTAATAAAAAACAAAGCAAAAATACACTGACCAATCATGTGAGAGAAGTATTTACATTCAAGTTGTCTGCTGAATAAAAAACAGAGGAGACAATGTGACATCCATCATCTTTGTTTGTTAGACTGATTGTATGTGTAATCTTTACTTTTTACTTGAACATATTGAAATCCATTTTTTAAATGAATTTATACATATATTTTGTGAGCTTTAATCTCTGGATCAGCTAAACAGAACACACGGTTGAGATTCGATGATTCCTCCTGAGACTGTGTTGATAATCGGAACAAAACTGTTATTAAAATGTTCATTCTGATCCTGAAAGGAGGAATGTTCCACCAAACAGCAGTAATTTTGCTTTTCTTCCACCTGCATCTATCAGTGCGGCAGGTTCGATCCGCTCTCATCACTCATCAGATCAGACTGGTCCTGCTCGTGGAGGCCTCCCTCCCAGCTGGAGTCATCTGCCCACCTGAAACACTGAACACTCGGACAGCTTGGCTCCTCAGCCTCCTCACTCTGCTCCCTCTCACCCTCCTCCTCCTCTGCTCCCTTCTTCTCATCATGTGCACGAGGACATTGTAGCCGACCACAGCGAGACACATGCCTGTCCCAGCGGCCATCAGCACGCTCCCAGAGATCAGCATTTCTCTGCTGTCGTAACTCCGGCCTCCGACTGTGGCCACGCAGAGCAGCACAGACCCACACAGCACCACCGCCAGCCCCACGGCCGCAATCAGCACCGGGTCAGCCCTCCCGCCACTCTTCAGCAGGTCGATGCGACGTCGACTACGCACGCAGTTCATGTCCTGGATTGCAGAGCTGAGCAGCTGCTTGAGCAGAACGGTGAGAGCCAGGAGGCAGAGGGCGGTGCCCACCCCCAGGCGCCATTCCCCAGACAAGCTGGTGGTCGTGGACAGGAGGCCCACGCCACCGAGGCCCAACACCAGGATGAGAGTAACTGATGCACAGTAGCAGAACAGGGAGCGCCGAGGCTCTCTAAACCACCAGAGGTCTACTTGATCCTCCAGGTCACGTCGTGTAAGCGTGGAGTCCAGATAGAGACTTGGAGGACGATGGACGGTGTAATAAAGGTTCTGCATCTCAGGCATGGATCACCAGTCAGCTTGAAACACCTCAAATATGCGGCTGGTACCACTACAGCAGGATTCAACAATATTTATACTGTTTTAAAAATATCTATGTCCAATCACTCACTTTGTGCTACATAAGTTTCCCGTTTTGTTGTCCATCCCATCGGGCCACATGTGGCAGCTCTGGTTGAAGCATTGCAGCGCTTAACTTGTTTTTGCTTCAGTCTGTAGATGGGTCGATGTCCCTCAAAAGTAAAAAAAATCTGGTAAGATGGAGGATCATCCGGTGGGGAAGTAGCCTCGTATGTTTCATTTGCTGCAGGTGATCCTGCGATCATCCTGAGAAGTATCCTGGATCAGCGCAGATGCAGGGATTCCAGTGAGATGTGACCACGGTAGCAGTGCTCTCTCCAAACGCTCATCATCCCAGTGACTGTACTGGTGTCACAGATTGATCATCTGAGCCCTCTTCACTCTCTAACCAAGTGCCAGGCAGAACAGACACTCCTCCTTTCCTGTCTTGATACAGCAACTCCATCTTGTCTGGTTAAGTGGTGAAAAACAGCGGTCAGCAGTGGTGTGGTGTTGGATCACAGCTTGGACGGAGATTGGTGACATTGTCCTCTGTGCTCTAAGACAGACGATGGCCTGAGCGATAAAAACAATGTCTCTACTGCAGAGGGTGGGTGGTGGTGGTGGGGTGTGGAGGACACGACACGTGGAGCAGCGTTTCACAGCTGATGTCAGAGAGTACTGATAATGGTGAGTCTGTGATCCTCAGGATAGCGTCATCCACCCGCAGGGCTGTCCTCGTAGCTCTGCCACAGTGGACTCTGTATCTTCTCTGTGACGCTGTGTTCTGTCACACAACTAATGCTGAAAGTATTTTATGAAAGCATTTCTTAACTGAGAAATTAGATTAAAGACCAACACACCCCACGACTGATGTGTCAAAGTTGACTCCTGAAACAACTTGCTGAAACAGTTACACCTCAAAGCGCACAGATGAAGACGTAGGTGGACTGAAAGGAAAAGACTAGCGACATATGTTTTAGGCATCTGTCTAAGTATTTGGCCTTTTTCATTTGACAATCTTTTTGCATTGGAGTTAACATGGAAAATTCTTTTCAAACTCCAGGCTTCCAGGAAGCTACTGAAAATAAAAGTGTAGCAGTTAGCAGTTAGGATTTAAAAAAAAATAAAATGTGCATCATGGATGAAAATCTGCAGATATTTCTGGAGCCAAGACCAAGAAGCACTTTCAGCCTCCTGGTGTGAGTAAACTGGGATTTTCTGTTTGTGATTAAAAAATAATTTGACATTTAATACAAACACAATCTGTCCAGGGTGGACCCCTGCATTTCGCCCAGAGAGAGCTGGGATAGGCTCCAGCAGACCCCTGTGACCCTGTACAGGAAATAGCGGGTATAGATAATGGATGGATGGATGGATGGATATAAACACAAGAAACTTGTGCTTTGTAGAAAAGCTCAGCCCTCAGTAAAAGATCATAAACTCTCCACACTAAGTTGTTATTTCCAGTGCGCAGGTGGGTCATGGTGACCCCTTGATCCTAAACTACTCGACTACTATGTTCTGTGTGCAGAAATATGTGCTCTCAATAACAAACCAACACTCTTTAGAAGCCAGTAGGACCATAAACTACCTGTGAGCAGTGATGACTGACATGTCTCTGGCTCTTCAGGTGGGAACCTCCCTACTGTTTCATTTAGTTAGTCCCACTACATCTCCAGGGGGCTAAACAGTGATTTTTGGGGTCCCAGAGTCACTCCCCTAATGCCAGCTCTCACTGGTCCACCACCATCACCACAACAACAACAAACACTACCTACACTACAACATGGCTACCACAGACCAAAACCAGCTTTGTCACCTTCAACAAACCCATACAACCCACATACAAACTCCAGGTAGTAACAATATCAACACTATCTTCTCTAACACCTAGCAAGAGCAAACACACTTACCTCCATGGCCCCAGACAAAAAAAGTCAAGTTGGCCACACCTACTTCCTGGTTTTCCTCCTCTGAGGCCTGATTGGTGGACTTCCTCTCACTCTACCTTCCCTCCCTTGTCTTCATTACCAGATGAGGTTCACTAAAACTAGACTTTTATTTTGGTCCCCAACTAACATTATTCCTCCTAATCCAGATCCACCCGAACTGTAAACTCCACAACTTCAGCTTTCCTGGAACCTCTAACTTATCTATTCTATCCAGACCTTCAGCAACATCCTTCCTAACGTGCTCTACCTGCTCTTTATCACTCAGTTCTCTAAGTGTTGGAATTTCTTCTTCATCAATAACAAACTTCCTGTCACTTATCTTCCCCCTACATATTGATAAACATCTATACTTAATCTATATACTAGCCTTCTTGAGGTTCATATTAACCCTATCAAGTAATCTGTTTGTCCATGGCATTGTTGTTGTGACCAGTGTCAGGTCATCCATGTGAGCCCTAACTGGTGCAAGCTCCATCCCATTCTCCCCACCTACAACCCATTATAAAGGCTAATGGAGAAATTGTGCTTCCTCCCATCATACCTATCTCTGCCTCTGCCAGTCTGTTGTAAAACCTGCCATATTTATACGCAACCTAATGTCCTGGAAATATGCTTTCATCAAATTAAAGTGCCTGGGATAGTTGTTAAAGTATTCAAATGCACTCCATATAAGGCTATGAGACACAGAACCAAATGCATTTGCTAAATCGAAAAAGATTACATTAAGATTCCTTTTTCTCAGTCTTAGCTGCCAGACACGCTTTTATAAACCCGGTACAGGACTCCATTCAGCTCTGGGGCTGAAGAAGCCTTCACACGCCTTAGATTCCTTAATTTCTTTCCAGTGAGGTGGTCTGATATCCATCTCATGACCTATAAGTCCTAATGGAGGCATATGAGGTGGAAGACCTGCGTAACGTCTGAATAAGTTGCTCTTTAATATTCCTCCACCTCTAGCTTCATCACATTCAGTTGTCCTCCTGTCTCCTGGCTAAACAACCCTTTAACAAATTTGAACGGGTCCCTGTAAAAAGCTGTCCTGACCTGTTCTTTCCTCTTCTTCTAAGATGTTCTGCTCCTCTAAGACTCCTTAGCCTTCCTCTCAGTTCCTCTTGCAAAATATCAGTTCCTTCATCTGTAGCCTTTTTCCACTACTTTCTTAACTGCCTCCTTTCCTTGACCAGCCTTTCTATTTCTGACCTGACTGGCCTGACTGCATCTTCTCACCTCTCTTTCTGAAATGCACCCCAAACCTCTACAGCATATGAATAAATAATGTCTCCCATCTTTTCTAATCTTTCTGTTTCCTCTTAGCCTAATTAGAATTATCCACAAATCACTGTTAACTACCTCCCACTCTTTTGCCTCATTAGCCCTAGGCCATCCAACTCTAGCTTTTTCCTCCATGCTTCTCTCTCTGACTGGCATGTTAACCCCTCCTGCATCCCTTCCTACTACCTCCTCCCCCTCAATGACAGCATCCGACTGACTCGACTGGCTTCTTAAGAAGTACTGATCAATGCGGCCGTGCTGTCCTGTCTTTGCTGAACACTTCATCTTTCCCTGATGCGTTTTAAAGCCTTTGATTGATATTAATTTCTGCCAGCCACGTGTACAAACCTGAAGTTTCTTATCCTCCTTTATATTACTGTCAAACTCTACAGCTTCTTTCCTCTAACCCTGAGCCCTATTCTGTCTAATTCTAACCCTTGAGGACAAGGCCGTGCCCCTGTCCTTTACTGCATCCCACATCCAGTTCATCGTCGTGTCTGTCGACAGTGTTTGTTCTCTCCCTGTGAGTCATCTTCCACCCCTGCTTTCACTGACTCTTGGGGTATTTTCCTTAAAGAACTTGTAGCTACTTTGGTTGTAGCAGAGCTGCTGAGCCTCATCACTGCTGCCATGGGATGCTAGCCCCTACCAGCACCTCTGGGCTCTTTTCCTTCCTGCCAGCTCTCTTTCCAAGTTGTCACATGGACTTTCCCTGGTTGTCAGTTGCCCTTTTAGCAGCAGTCACTAGCTGGGCTAGGTTTTAATTTAATAAAATAGATATTTAGTGAAGATTCACATTTGTGTTTCACCACGATGTTGAACGTCAGCTAGAATAAATAACATCTACTTTATGCACAACATTTATAAATTGTTCTGCGCAGTCTTGATTTCTTACTTTCACAGACTGGTAAAATCCGCGTTTGTAGTTCCACATCCAGTGTGTGTGTCCATATGCTAGTGAATATGGAACCCCTTATAAATAAGTAATTTGTTGAATAATCTAATAATTTGCTCCAGTATTCCTGTTTTGATATCCTTAAAACAGTTGTCAATTTATTTTTATATTTTTATACTTACTCTCAGCTTCTTCTGTTCTATATTTTATTAATTCTCGATAGTGTGTTCTTTTTTTATTATTTATTTCTTCTTTTTTTTATTTACAGGGATTTTGTAATCTCTTTGTAATTCATGGTGTGTCTGAATATTATTTCTTTATTGGACAATTTCTGTCATTTAATAGTTTGAAGGTATACAAAGAAGTTTCATCAGGTCTATCAATGTTATCTTTGTTTAAACGGACTCCAAGTTCAGTTTGAACAACTCGTCTTTAAATGCATTAATTGTCTCCTTTGTCTTAATGCTTTTTTAACAGTTGATCAATATCCTGTTCATCTTTCTAGTAGCAGCTGTTACATGCTCCAGAAACTGGTAGATGACCTCTGATATCAACAATTGATAATCCACTCGCTGTTTTTTTTGTTGATGAGGTTTATAAATATGTTATTTATTACTGTTTAACTGTGTGAAGTAATTCTACTGGTTCTGCTGGTTTCAGGATAAAGGCTTTGACTGTGTGTCGTATGGATCAACTCTTGTTCAAATCCCCACAGATAAAGAAGACCTGAGTTGAAGCTGTAGATGTTTCCTCTTTTCTACATTAGACCCTGGTGTTCTATAGATCGATGCAGCTGACAGTTACATTCTTCATCTTTTCCATCGATTTCTACATTCTAATGTATCACGCATCACTTTTGTTATATTCTCCGCCACTCTGTACTTCAGCTTTTTGTCCACATTCACAGCGACCCCTCCACCACTCTTCCCCTCTCTGTTCCTGTAGTTGGATCCAGATCCATCCGGATCAGTCTGCTCCCTTCTCAGCGCTGATCTTCGTCTCAGAGATGCCGATAATACTGAACGGTTGCTAAAGTTTGCACACCAGCTCCTGCTGTTGAAATGTCTAATGGAAAGTTTATGCTGGCCTTGAGTAATAGTACAAATCAACAAATAGAAGCTGAAGAATAAATAATTAAAATCATGTTTAGTAGTCTGATAGCAGATGGAATGAAGGATAATTTAGTTCTGTTTACATTTATCTAATAGCGTCTACCTCAAGGCATTAGCGTTAAATCAGAGGATAAAATGTGCTTCTGGTTCAAACTTATTATTATTATTATTATTATTATTATTATGCGCTCAGCTGAGCACCAATAATCTTAAAGTACACTTTAACGACGCCCTTCTGACTGGTTCCTTGTCTTTTACTGACAGACTTCCATTTGGAAATAAAAATATTAATTAATAAAAATGCAGGTGGCAATGATGTTAACATGAGAGGGATGAATCAGGAAACATTTTCTTCTAAACTCCCTTTTCATTAAATATTCCCAAGACAATAAGTTCTCAAATGCACATTTCCACGCAGTATTATCTTCTTGATTTTGAATAACACAATCTGCAGGTTGCACTTGAACGTCTGTTAAAGGCCAGAGAGAAAATGAAGGAAACATAGAAGTGGAAGAGAAAAGAAAGGAGGAAAAACTAAAAAAGAAAACTCTGCTCTGCTCCAGGTTTCTTACATCAGACGAGAAGAAGAAGCTGGGGATACCACGCGACAACGAGGTTCTGCTCCAGAGGCGCAAAGACCAGATCCAGCCGGGCGGCACCACGCTGAGCGTCACCGTTCCGTACCGCGTCATCGATCAGCCGCTCAAACTGGCTCCTCAGGACTGGTGAGCATGTTTCCTACACTGGTCCAATGAGCTTATTTTACCCCGCAGGACGAGGAGTCCTCTGAGGAGACGACCCGCTCAGTATTAACCCTTTAGTATCACTGGAGAAAAAAACACCACCATGTCCTAAAACAAGCAGCATACATCACTCGGGTCTTCTTCCTGAGAAAGTCTGAGATCATCAGTCTGGGACTGTAAAGTCCTGGAGCTCGTTGCAGACATCAAAACTCATTTCTGCCCAAAGCACATCTGAAGTCTGTATCAGGACAGGTCACTAACGAGAGGTGAATAAAGATGTGCCGTTCTCCTGGGAGAGGTAGAAGATCTTCTCCTTCAGCCTTCACGGTAGTCTGCCATCAGATTCTTGTTGTAACAACGCTGGACTGCGACCTGATGAAGAGCAGCAAGACTTTAGGATGCCACCAGAGAGCCAGAGTTGGGCCTAAACAGGCCTAAAGTTGGAGAACATTGCAAACAATGGATGGAGGATGAATAAATAAATAGATGGAGGGATAAGCTAATGGTTGCAGTAATGTCTTATCAAAGGAAGATTTTAATGATCATTTGTTCCTGCAGGGATCGAGTGGTGGCCGTCTTCGTGCAGGGACCTGCCTGGCAGTTCAAAGGCTGGCCCTGGCTGCTGCCTGACGGATCTCCCGTCGACATTTTTGCCAAAAGTGAGTGATAAAGGCTCCTGGTTTTACTGAAAGATTGTGTGCACCTTTGCAGCAAGGCAGCATCATGATCTGATTAAGGCTGTTTTCCAAATCAGACTTTATTTACACTGTTTTAGGCCATTTAGAGCTATTTATAGCCTTTATGTTACGCTCAAAACACTCAGATCTGAGTGTTCTCATTAAAGTTTGACCTTTGGAACGTAGCAGTAGTTTTTAAATTATTCATGCAGTATGATTCAGATTCCTTTTACTTAGTCTCATGACTTTCCAAATTTATGAATAAGATGAGATGAGATTTCTTTTATTAGTCCCACAATGGGGAAATTTCCGTCCTTACAGCAGCAAGAGAAAAAAAAATACAAAAACAGCAATGTTAAAAAAAAAAAAGAAGAAAAAAACCTGAAAACTATATTTATTTTCATCAGTCAGGAAATTGTGGCAGATTTATAGATAACAGCACCTGTATATAAATTCACTTTAACTAAAATTTGAAACATAAAAAGGTTATAGTCTGTTTAATGAAAGTCTGAATGGGAAAAAACGTTTGGCAGAAACAGATCAGCACCGACTGAGATGAGAAAAGTCTGGAAACCCTGGTAGAAAAACAGTTTGTCTCGCTTACACGGAATATTGCAAGTACTATAATAAGTACTTGGGCTGCAAACATGTTGGTCAGAAAACGCTGCTGGGCTGGTTCATACGGTGGCTGAGATGTCTCGGACAACAACAAAAAAGCCACAAGAGAGGCTGGCCACAGTGAAACAGGAAGTGTCTGGCATGTTGATCTGATGCGATGTGCGTTTTTTCTGAGGTTATCTTGTAGGACCAACGGACGAAATCATAAATCATTTACATTTCCTACAAGGAGATAGCCTCAAAAAAACGCCCAGTGCATCAGATCAACACATCAGACCCACCATAGCGACATATTAGACCAACAGGGTGCAACGAAGCGTCACAACAACACATGTGACACAATCAGACAACGAGCTGAAGGAAATGACAGCTGTAAAGCAAAGCTGAAAGATCAACCAAAGTGAGTCATCTACATAGACAGTAGTAGATGTTAAGAGTTTTGACACAACCAGAGTATTGTTAACGTTAAATAAACATGGAAAATTGTTTATTTAACAAATGACCAATTAACATAAACAGTGAGCACTTGAACATATTTTTTGCATTCATGGAACCATGGAATTCGAAAGCGACTCAAACCTCCGGTTTCATTCATTTTATTGTGGTCAACTTCCGTTGGAGCTTTTGTTGTTGTGTTGTACAACCCCAGTTCCAATCAAGTTGGGATGCTGTGTAAAACATAAACAACAACAGAATACAATGATTTCCAAATCCTTTTCAGTCTATATTCAATTAAATGCACTACAAAGGCAAGATATTTAATGTTCAAACTGATAAACTTTATTGCTTTTTTCAAATATTCATTTTGAATTTGATTCCTGCAACATGTTCCAACAAAGCTGGGACAGGAGCAACCAAAGACTGGCAAAGTGGAGGAAAGATCAAAAATCACCTGTGTGGAACGTTCCACAGGTGAGCATGTTACCTGGAAACAGGTGAGTGTCATGACTGGATATAAGAGGAGCATCCCTGAAAGGCTCAGTGGTTCACCAGCAAGGATGGGGCGGGGTTCTACACTCTGTGAACAACTGCGTGAGCAAATAGTCCAACAGTTGAAGAACAACGTTTCTCAACATACAGTTGAAGGAATTCAGGGATTTCATCATCTGCAGTCCATGATATCTTCAACAGATTTAGAGAATCTGGAGGAATCTCTGCACGTAAGCAGCAAGGCTGAAAACCAACACAGAATCCCTGTGACCTTTGACCCCTCAGGCAGCACTGCATTAAAAACCACCATCATTCTGTAAAGGGTATTAGCACGTTGGCTCAGGAACACTTCAGAAAACCAGTCAGGTAACACAGTTGGTCACCAACACCCAGAAACACCACCAGCTTCTCTGGGTACAAGCTCATCTGAGATGGACTCAAGAAAAGTGGTCTGACAAGTCCACATTTCAGATTGTTTTTGGAAATCATGGACTTTGTGTCCGCCAGGCCAAAGAGGAAAAGGACCATCTGGGTTGTTATCAGTGTAAGGTTCCAAAGCCAGCATTTGTGATGGTATGGGGGGGTGTTAGTGTCCGTGGCTAAATAGCACATCTGTGAAGGCTCCATTGATGCTGAAAGGTCCATCCAGGTTTTGAAGCAACATATGCAGCCATCCAAGAAACGTCTTTTTCAGGGACGTCCCTGCTGACTTCAGCAAGACGATGCCAAGACGCATTCTGCATGTGTTCCAACAGCGTGGCTTCGTAGTAAAAAAAAGTGCAGGTACTAGACTGGCCTGTCTGCAGTGCAGACCTGTCTCCCATTGAAAATGTGCAGTGCATTATGAAGCACAAAATATGACAATGGAGACCACAGACCGCTTTCCTGTAGGCCCACCACCCGCAGAAGAGGCCATGGGAGTCGGGTGCGACGTGAGACGGTGACCGAAGGCGGGGGCCCCAGCGCACCAACCCTCAGTTGTTGAATCTGAGTGTCAGGACATGGAATGTCACCTCTCTGGTGGGGAAGGAGCCTGAGCTTGTGCGTGAGGCTGAAAGGCACCTGCTAGATATAGTTAGACTCAACTCAACGCACAGTCTGGGTTCTGGAACCAATGTACTTGAGAGGGGTTGGGCCTTGTCCCACTCTAGAGTTGCCCATGGCGTACCGGCTAGAGAACTGGGCTGGCAACCGGAGGGTCGGTTCAGTCCCCGGCCAGTACCAACGATGTGTGCGGGGGGAGTGCCTGAACAAGTGCTTCCCCACGTCAATATCCATGGATGAGGTGCCCTTGAGCAGGTGCCCAAAACTCCCACCCGCTACCTGGGCGCTGCACCACGGCAGCCCACCGTTCTGGGTCCATCAGACCAGATAGGTCAAATGCGGAGGTAGAATTTCCCCACGGGGATTAATAATACTATATCAAAAAAAAAAAAAAGGCCCTGAGTGGGAGTGGGCTTACATACAGCCCCCCAGCTCGGGGCCTGTGTGTTGGAGTTTCCCCCAGTGGATGAGAGAGTAGCTTCCCAGCGCCCCTGCATTGGGGAAAGGATCCTGACTTTTTGTGCTTATGCACCGAACAGCAGTCCAGAGTACCCAGCCTTCTTGGAGTCCCTAACAGGTGTACTGGAAAAGCGCCCCTAAAGGAGACTCCCTTTTTCTGCTGGTGGACTTCAACGCCCACATGGGTAGCGATGGTGTGATTGGGAGGAACGGCCTCCCTGACCTGAACCCAAGCGGTATTTTATTATTGGACTTCTGCACCATTCACAGTTTGTGCATAACGAACACCATGTTCAAGCATAACAGTGTCCATAAGTGCACTTGGCACCAGGACACTCTGAGCTACAGCTCTTAGCTTTATAGTCATATCATCTAATGTGGGGTCGTATTTTCAGGACACTCAGGTGAAGAGAGGAGCTGAGCTGTCAACTGATCACTACCTGGTGGTGAGTTTGGTTCAGGTGGTGGGACATAATGCCAGTCAGACCATTTAGACCCAAACGTATCCAGAGGGTCTGCTGGGAACACCTGGCAGAGGAACCTGTCAGACAGATCTTTAACCTCCAGCAGTGCTTTAACCACATCTTGAGGGAGGCGGGGGACATTGAGTTGGAATGGACCATGTTCCGAACCTCCATTGCTCAAGCGGCTGACTGGAGCTGTGGACGCAAAGTTGTTGGTGCCTGTCGTGGCAGCAATCCCCGAACCCGGTGGTGGACACCTCAGGTGAGGGAGGCCGTCTGGCTGAGGAAGGAGTCCTACAGGGCTTGATTAGCCTGTCGGACTCTGGAGACAGCAGACAGGTATCGACAGGCCAAGCGGACTGCAGCCTCAGTGGCCTCTGAGGCAAAAACTCAGGTGTGGGAGGAGTTCAGAGAGACCATGGAGAGCAACTTTGGTTCCAAGTAGATTCTGGCAAACCATCAGGCGCCTCAGGAATGGAAGCAGTGCTCCACCAACACTGAGTCCAGTGAGGGTGGGGTGCTGCTGACCTCAACTGGAGATGTT
The DNA here is from genome assembly GCA_037176975.1 of Arrhamphus sclerolepis. NCBI lineage: Eukaryota > Metazoa > Chordata > Actinopteri > Beloniformes > Hemiramphidae > Arrhamphus > Arrhamphus sclerolepis. Next base: position 6,067,679 of record JBAMYA010000009.1, read on the forward strand.
GTTGGATGGTGGAATGAATACTTGAAGAATCTTCTCAATCCGACCAACATGTCTGGGGACTCTGAGGTGGGGTCATCCAAAACTGGGGTTGAGGTCGCTGAGGTAGTTAAGAAGCTGCACGGCAGCAGGACTCCGGGGGTGGATGAGATCCGCCCTGAGTTCCTTAAGGCTCTGGATGTTGCAGGGCTGTCCTGGTTGACACGTCTCTGCAACATTGCATGGACATCGGGGGAAGTACCTCTGGCTTGGCAGACCGGGGTGGTGGTTCCCCTTTTTAAGAAGGGGGACCGGACGGTGTGATCCAACTACAGGGAATCACACTCCTCAGCCTCCCTGGTCAGGTCTATGCAGGGGTGCTGGAGCAGAGAGTCTGGTTGATGGTTGAACCTCGGATTCAGGAGGAACAATGTGGGTTCCGTCCTGGCTGTGGAACACTGGACCAGCTCTACATCCTCAATAGGGTCTTCATGGGGGCATGGAATTTTCCCAACCGGTCCACATGTGTTTTGTTTTGTGGACTTGGAGAAGGCTTTCAACTGTGTACCCTGTGGGGGGCGCTCCAGGAGTATTGGGGTTGTAGTTTTTGGTGTTGTGTTGTGGCTTTTTGGCGTTGGGTTGTAGTTTTTGGCACTGTCTGGCTGGTGTAGGTTTGTGGTCTGCACTGATGCAAACAAAATATCAAAATTCAAAAGAAATAAAAGCTAAAGCGTTGGGGTGAGACAGTGTTTTTGTTCATATTTAAAGGTGAAGTTGGTGATTAATCAATGTTTTATCGTCACTCTGACGGTGAAAATATGAAAATCAAACGCAGCATCCTGTTCTGCTTGGCAAGTACTCGGTTTTGAAATGTGAAAAAGATGAAAGTTAGAAAGTAAATGTCAGAAACATGGATGGACTGAAGGAAATAAATGAGTGCAACACCTTGAAATGTTTTTTTTCTTCTGTCTTTCAGTTCGAGCTTTTCATCTGAAGTACGACGAGGCGAAGACAGACCCCAACGTCCAGAAGTGGGACGTGACCGTCCTGGAGCTGAGTCGCCACCGACGCCACCTGGACCGACCCGTCTTCTTACGCTTCTGGGAAACCCTCGACAGGTATCTCCCACCCCCCAAAAAAAACACACACACACTCTCGTTTTCAGTTCGTCTGTTATGCTGGTGTGCATGGAATGACCTCTGACCTCTCCTTTGTGGTTCATCAGATACATGGTGAAGCACAAATCTCACCTCAGGTTCTGAGCACCGATCGGGTCCCACCAGTGGCTTCTACGGCCGTCCAACTCTGCTCGGTCCACATCTGTTTTCTAGCGATTCAACCTGGACGAGGACGAAAACAGACGATCCTCCTGCTGGATTTGTTGCTCTGGACATTTAAGATTTAGAATGTTTGTGTTCTTGTTTTTGTGTTGTTGTTTTTTTCCTTCTAATTGTTTTCTAACATTTTCAGATTGTTAAAATGAAATACCAAATGTTTGATATGTAAAAGAAAAAAAGCAGACTGGGGAAACAGTTAAAACAACATTAAGCAGCACCACGTTTAGAAGAAAAGGACTTTGTCATTTCTACTCACAAACAAAGCAGGAAAGAGAGTTTATTACACTTTTTGATTTGCTTGTTTGTGGTCTTTGTACATATATACATATATACATATATATATAATAAAATTTGTAAGAGCTGGAGCTCTGAGCAGAGGAGGACAGGAAGCGATCTGTTGGTGTTGGAGGACTGGCAGTCAAACAGTTAAATCCTCGTTCCAGTTTTGCAGATCAGAGCATCTGCTGGTCATGCAATGACTTTGTTTAAATCTTAGTTTGTTTGTTTTTTTTCTTTGTTGGTGTTGATAGATGAGAGAAATGATGGAAAGTATTGCTTTAAATCATCACATAAAAATGGACAATAAAGCGTCTGAGAAAAAAAGTGTTTGACGTGGAAGTTTTATTGATACTAAACTTTATTTCATTTAGGTCTCGGTTACATTGCGCTGAGATCTAAATAAGGTTGTTTATATGCAAATTTAAGAGTTTTAAAATGTCTTCAACATAAATCTTGCCACTAAAGGAAGTTATTCTTTATTTTCTCGACCATTTATGTTGAAGATTTCTCACGAGTTCCTGGGCTTGCTTTTAAAACTTTTAAAACAAAACTGGTTTTAAACAAAACCTTTATCATCATAATGAGGCATTTGTACTAAAATATAAATGCAAATTTCAGAAAGCTTTTTAATATTTTCTTGTAAAGTGGCAATTTTTGCAATATCAACATGTCAAAATCTTTTCTTAAAATCATACTTTGTACTAACGTCACTTTTTTTTTTCATGTGAAATCAAAATTAAAAACAAATTTCCAACAACCCAGACTTGTATAATCACAAATGTCAAACTTTACAATACAGTCAGACCAGTACCGTTGTCCTGGCAACCACCAAACCCAGACTGGTCCATCAGATTACCAGACGGAGAACCGGGATTCATCACTCCAGAGAAGGTGTCTCCACTGCTCCAGAGTCCAGTGGAGGCTGCTTTCCACCACTGCATCTGACACTTTGCATTGTACTTGGTGATGGATGGTTTGGATGCAGCTGATCGCCATGGAAACCCATTCCATGAAGTTCTGTACACACTGTTCTGGAGCTAACCTGAAGGCCACATGAAGGTTGGAGGTCTGTAGCGATGGACTCTGGTGACCTCTGACCTCTATGACCACAACATCTGCTGACCCCGCCCCATCTGTCTACGTGTCCTACCACTTGGTGGCAGAGTTGCTGTCGTCCCCAGTCGCTTCCTCTTTGTTCTGATCCCACTGACAGCTGACTGGAATATTTAGGAAACTTCACCAGTGAACCTGCTGCAGGGATGGATGAGAAAATACTTTTGGAAGTGTAGTGTAATTGCAGGTAGCGGGTCTCCTGTGGGAGATCCTGTCTTCTGTTGGTCTATTTTGTTTCTGAATTGAAAGTATGTGGAAGTGGCGATGAACTGTTACCGTGGCTGTTTCTTTGCTTTGTTTTTGTTTCATCTTCCTTGAGCTGGTCGTTTACAATGTTCAGTTGCTGCTTCTTCAGGTGTTTTGGTGAAAAGTGGTGTGATGTCATGTGATATGTTCTACATTTGTGTTTTTTATCAATACAGTTTACTTCATTCAATAACAAACTAAACATAACACATTTTAATATGAACAAAAAAGACGAATGAACATGAGCCGACCAACCACACGCAGACCTCCTTACAATCAGGAAAATAATGAGAAAAGAAAATACAATCTTCTTTTATGATAATACAGACCTCCACTAGGTCAGCATATTTCATCCAGACAGCATATTATATTTTCTTAAAAATAAAAATTGTTCTACTCTCTTTGGTTTATTTAAACAGATTTACTATTATTTAGACAGCTGCATTGCAGTAATCCTTATTTTAAAGATAATCCGGCTTGTTGTGCTGTCGTTTGTACTTGCAGGCCTGAGGCCATCATTTTTATTTTTTTATTTATTTACATTTTTTTTAAACAAGAATTCCTATTAAGATGAAAAATCTCTTTTGCAAAGGAGATCTGGCCAAGATGGCAGCCATAGAAAAGTAAAAATATCAAACAGGAGCATAATAATATAATCACATAATAAAAGCCATTAAAACTGAGTGGTTTCCTTATTCACTGCATCGTTTACGTTCTTAAAATCCTTCAAGGAAATGATGTTTGTAATTTAAGAGATTTTGAAGATTATTCAAATTTATGTGAAGTGTTTTAATTTTATAGTTCATTTCTAAAATAAATCATGCTTCACACTCAGATGTAGGAAAAGAGGAAGTGAAATAAATCCTGAGATGATGCGGTCAGCCGTGAGTAAAGCAGCATTTACTCAGAACCTGGGCTGGGGTCCAGCCCTGGGACCCCTTCATGGTCATGTCACTGTTTGAGAAGTTGACAGGGATCTTTTGTTGGTCGCTCTGCTCATTAATCACGCTCCACTGGCAGGAGAGCGCCCAGTTCCCATGAGCTCCTGCTTCTCAGGCTCCCAGCATGCTCATGGTGAGCATGCTGGCAGGCTTCAGGTGTGTTTTTTTTTTTTTTTTTTTTAATTTAAATCCGACTGCTGGAGAACGATGGACCCAGACAGGTAAACACATTCCCAAAACATAAAGATAATTCATTCTGCAAATTAATTTGGAAGTCAATCATCACCTCTGAAGCAGTGTTACCAACAAATGTGATAAATACGGTGGGTCAAAAAAGTATTTATTCAGCAACCAGTTGTGCCAGTTCTCCCACTTAAGAAGATGAGAGAGGCCTGTAATTTCCATCATAGGTAAACCTCAACTACCTCAGTACTTTGTTCTAGAGCCTTTGTTGCAATGACAGAGGTCAAACATTTTCTGGAAGTCTTCACACACTGTTGCTGATATCTTGGCCCATTCCTCCATGCAGGTCTCCTCTAGAGCAGTGATGTTTTGGGGACCTTCAACTCCCTCCAAAGATGTTCTATGGGGTTGAGATCTGGAGACT
>JBAMYA010000009.1:6072277-6109127 GCA_037176975.1 Arrhamphus sclerolepis
CTGATGTTGAGTTGAAGTCGGTTCTGACTGCACCACTCAACAAAGCTCTCCACCAGACCTCTGTACTCCTCCTCATCATCATTGCTGTTGCATCCAACTATGGAGGAGTCATCGGAAAACTTTTGGAGGTGGTAGATTACTGTGAACTCACGTACCATGGATGTAGACTCGCGGATGATTCACGGTTGAGCAGCTCTGAAGAATGGACAACAGGGTGCTTTATCAGAGAAAAGTTGGCTTGATTCATTTGCTGCATTGAAAATAGAATATAACACCTTGAGCACCTCACATGAAATCCCTTTTGTGAGACTGCTGTCATGGCAGTAGCAGTCTGCTACTGGAGAAAATAGGTAGATGGAGCTTAGTGTTTGAGTTTCAACAAAGTTACTTGGTTACAGCAGGAAATGCAGTCATGAAAATGTTGTTAAAGTATAGGAATATCACAGGCTATATATGTTATGTACCTGAGCACTGTATGTTGTTGACCAAGTAAATAAATAAGCATATGTGAAGACAGAAGACATTTTTCTAACTCGATTGGCCAGATTCCTCAGTCAAGCTCATTCTCCCTATGAATGTCGCCGTCCCCCTTCTGTGTTTTTGTGTGTCCTCAGTGGAGCCATGTGAGAATGGAGAGGAAGAGACCATGGAGACACTTGTCGCGGCTGACTCATTTCTCAACATGGACTGTGATGACACCCTCTCCTTGGAACAACACTACTGTAAGCACACGTACATCCACCCTCAAGTAAAGATCCCCTAGTTTACCTCAACCCCCAGAGTTCTGATGTAGGCGTTGTTTGACTGTGAGATGTTATTTTTAGATGTCATGCTCACAGTGCTGCTCTCTTTCATTAAATCTGTTTATGTCCCCTTGCAGCCCAGGCCTTCTTACCATCACTGAGTGATGTCATCACCACTCCTGTTACCCAGGTAACCGTGTCTGCAGAGGGGGTTGTGGGAGCTGTTGACCAGCCACAATGGCACTCGCTACACACGAAGAAGCCTGCAGCACAGCGGTCCAAAAAGAGAAGTCAGTAGCTTTCTTGGCAATTAGCCCAACTAGGAATAAATGTCAAGCAGTTTATAGAAGGTGTTGTTTGTTTTTTTTTATTCCCTCTTTTTTTTTTTTTTTTTAATTTCTTGACCTTGTCCGTACAGGTCGAAAACCTCGGCACCGACGAGCAGACTCTCCCACACCAGAAATTACAGTAAAAAAAGCCAAATACAACAAAGGTATTGCCTAACATATCTCACAGAGTTTCCATAAACACCTTTTACCTTCAGTTTTTGTTGTTTTATATAGATGTTGACCAAAGCATATTCAGTCCCAGTTATATGATGAATATAGACAAAAAATATACTCTCTGCTTTAATTTAAGGAAATTCCCATCATGATTGGAGGATATATAATCTGTGATGAGACCTCGGTGTTTGTTTTAATTCATTATTTTCTCCATGGTAGACTCAGATAATGACGCGTCTACCTCCTGCAGAACGTTCCTGAATGGCTTTTTCTTCACCATGTTATCATTTTTTATTGCCAAGCTCAACTGTGTTTCATCCTCCCAAGCTGCTCGCTCACTCGTCATGTTCCAGCTATCTCTTTTTCTGCATGCGGAGCTTAAATGTGTATTCACAGCAACAGCTTCAAAATGTAAATGGGCCTTCGATCTGTAAATTCCAAATCCTTTGCGCAATTTCAATGTGAATATGCTTAAATTAAAGCAGCAACTTAAAGCCTACATTCATTAGTATTTTTTTACCTAAACATGCTTTGTTAAATGGATTAAATAACACATTAGCCAGATTACAAATATTTTCAGGCTTAATGGTATGCAGCTTAATGTTTAAAAAAATAAATCTAGCAAGGTAAAATAAAACAAAAATATTTACTGTGAGGAATACAAAGCATCCTGGTTCCTGATAGCTGAGATCTGATGCTTTGCTGTAATTCTGAGCCAAAGGCAAAGCTCCAGTTAAGCCTTTGTGTCGTCTGTAGATCCATCTACTCTCTTTAAATGTTTTCCCTCACCAAAGTTATTTATATGTTTGCTTTCTATGTTTGCACTCAGGAGGAAACACACTTTATCTGTGGCAATTTCTGATGGAATTGCTGCAGGACAGACAGGTCTGCCCACGCTACATCAAATGGACGAATCCACAAGCTGGAATTTTCAAGCTGGTCAACTCCAAAGCTGTTGCAAGGCTCTGGGGCAAACACAAAAACAAGCCAGACATGAATTATGAGACGATGGGGAGAGCACTCAGGTATGACTGATTTCAAATAAATTGTTGCAGGTTTTCTGCTCCTCGCTGTAGCAAAAACTGAACCCTGTTTCTTATTAAATCATAACAGGTTAAAGTTTCCCAACAGGGTTAATAAAAATAAAAAGTTCTATATATTTGTCTTAATGTAATTTGGCTTGTATATCAGAATTAAAGCCGATGTCCATGCAATATGTTCAAATACATAAATCATCAAAGCTAAACGTGAATGTTGCTGAAGTTCTTAAGAACAAATGTTTCCAAGAAAAAACTTCTGTATCCATTAGGATGCTCTTGGCTCAACTTTTAGTTGGTCTGCAGCTTCTTGCAGTCATCTTAAGGCTGATACGTCCACCACGAGAACAGAGAAAACAGACAAATTAGTTCTTGTTCTCACAGCCGCGAGAACACGAAGTATGTATCAGCCTTTAGTCTTAAAGCAGCAGAGACGAGTCTGTCGTGTAGAAAAATCTGTATTTATTTTTGGCTCCAATGGCCTTTATTGACAGTGAGCAGACAGGAAACTGGGGCGAGGCACACAGCAAAGTATTTCAGCCCAGGAGTCAAACCTGCGACCACTGCAGGCTCGCTGTAGAGCCTGAATGTGGGCCGCCTGCTCTCACCGCTGAGTTATTTTGCATCTGGAAAGTATCACAACACGTCACTTTGTCCACGTTTTGTTATGTTACAGCCTTATTCCAAAGAGTTATTAAATTAATTTTTTCCCTCAAAATTCTAAACACAATAAGCCATAATGACAACATGAAAAAAGCTTGTTTGTTTTTTTGGCTAATTTATTCAGAATACAACAACTAAGAAATGGCATGTTTATAGGTATTCACAGCCTTTACTCAGTACTTTGTTGATGCGCCAGGATGTCTCTGAACATTGCTGCATTCATCTTTCCCTCTATCCTGACGAGTCTCCCAGTTCCTGCAGCTAAAAATAAAACATCTCCACAGCATGATGCTGCCACCACCATGCTTCACTGTAGGGATGGATGACCACTCATGGGCACTCTGCCATACAGGATTGCTGTAGAGATGGTTGTCCTTCTGGAAAGTTCTCTCTCCACAGAAAAACACTAGAGCTCTGACAGAGTGGCCATCAGGTTCTTGGTCACCTCCCTGACTAAGGCTCTTCTCCGCTGATCGCTCAGGTCAGATGGCCAACCAGCTCTCAGAAGAGTTCAGGTGGTTCCAAAGTTCTTCCATTAATGGATGATGGAGGCAACTGTGCTCACGGGGACCTTCAAAGCAGCAGACATTTTCCTGGACCCGTCCCCAGATTTGTGTCTTGAGACAATCCTGTCTGGGACGTCTACAGACAATTCCTTTGACTTCACGTTTGGTTTGTGCTCTGACATCACAGTCAGCTGTGGGACCTTACATAGACAGGTGTGTGCTCCTCCAAATCATGTTTCATCAACTGAATTTACCACAGGTGGACTCCAGGTAAGTTCTAGAAACACCTAAGCGATGATCAGTGGAAACAGAATGAACCTGAGCTCAGTTTTCAGCTTCATGGCAAAGGCTGAGAACACTTCTGTACATGTGATTTATTGTTTTTATTTTCGATAAATTATCAAAAATCTCAAAAACAAAAACTACTTTTTTCACACAGACATTTGGAGGTATTGTGTTAGACTTTGGAGGAAAATTCAATGAATTTAATCCATCTTGGAATAAAGCTGCAGCATAACAGAATGTGGACAAAGTGAAGCACTGTGAATACTGTCTGGATGCGCTGTACATAGTGGCCTGTTTTCTGTACTTAATTCAGTACGATATTTAACTTGTGTTTGTAATTTGATGATTTTATATTTGTGCAGGTACTACTACCAGAGGGGCATACTAAACAAGGTTGAAGGCCAGCGCCTCGTGTACCAGTTCACCTCTATTCCCAAAGATATGATTTACATTACAGATGGACATGGCACCAAAGAGGAAGAAGATGACGATCACGACAACAGTGGCATTGATGAAAATGTGAGTGATGAGTCTAACACTTCAATATCTAGTGACCAATCAGGAGAGGAGGAGGAGGAGGAGGATGAGGCGGAGGATTACCACCCACCACAAAAGAAAACATCATTTGTTTCATTCCAAGCCATGCCAACGCAGAAGGCCAGGCCAACTCCCAGGCCTTCAGCCCAGCGCGACACCATCCTGCGCCCCACCAACAGCAGTTTGATCCAGGAGCAGCATTTACCCATTGTGTCTGCTGAGATGCTGCGGACACTCCAGAACCTGCAGAAGGTCCAGTCTCTGCAGCCTGCCGGTCATGCTTCAGTCTTCAAAACAGCTCAGCTGCTGGGGAGTCTGTGTGAGCAGCAGGCTGCTGCTGAGGTGGCTGTAGACAGTGGTCCTCCAAAGACGCCTGATGAAAAATCACATGCAGGACAAAAATCTTCCCAGCTGGTACATCTAACGAGCTCTGACTAAGAGCGAAGGCCCACAAAATCCACTTCCCCTCACACACTCCACTGACTCAGGACCACTTACAGAGCTGCACTTGAATGCCAGTGCTGATATTTTTTAAATGTGTAAAAGTGGGAGTTTTGATCTAGAATTGAGCCTCTGTTTCAAAGTATGCCATGAATCTGAAACAAAGGGGATTCTAGGTCAGCTCCTCTTCATGACAGCTTTGTTTAAAGGATATTGTCAGGAACCAAAATCCCAAATCTAACTGCTTTTTAGCTTGAGGTAAAGCCAAGCAAGACAGTAGATCTTGATTATAACCACCTGTTGTTCTTTGATTCTCTAAACTACACCGAACACCAAAGACGGACATGCACTGGAATCTGTGGCCTCCGTGTGTCTGCATCTTCTGCAGATGCATCCTTAGCTTGCACTTCTACTCCAGCGTCATGGAGACATTCATCTGACGAGCACACTGTGCCCTCTGCCTTTACGCCTCTTTGATATGCCTTATTTACAATCACACGCCGAATCATTCTTTTGCCTTGAAAGTGGCTTTGCACTAATATTTAGCCCTGCTGTGTGTTTCTTAAAGTGCCTAAAAGTCTGGACCCTGCCCCTGCTTCCTGTGTTCCTGGTAATCACGAGGTTATTAAGGGAAAACATTCCATATTATTTTTTTAAAGATTTTTTTTTTTTTTTAAAGACAGAATTATGTTGTATTGTGAAATTCTGAAAACAAGGGATCACTGTTGTTTCTAGAAAAGTAGTTGAGCACTGCTGCTGTTTAATGTTTTTTTTTCTTTTTTACTACTTCTTACTTCCACTGGGCCTTTCTTTTCTTGACAATCACCAGTTTCATGGTCTTTTGGCCTTTCTGCCTCTTCTAATTCTGTATTATAACTATTTAGCCTGTCTGTTATGCACACATTCTGCTTGTATAAATATGAATTTATGTACAACACTCTAAAGCCTCAATACCTACACGTGTTGTATGATATATATACTGTAAGTGTGTTAACGTGCTCGTGCTTTGCAGCAAATCTGTCCCTCAGCTTCATTACCTTTTCAGTGCTGCATACTGTATACTCTATGCAAGGAGTAAAACAGCTAGATCTTAATGATGAAGTAATGAGCTCCGTGTCTACTTTTCATTGGTGGTTTTAATATAGTCTCACATAGCTGGCCTGCAGAGTTCACCTCACTCCTCGTGAAAATGGGATCTGTAAGGATGAGGCTCGCATGTGTCAGGCTCAATTCAGCTCAGAGATGCTTATACGGTGACTGTGCCTTTACCTGCAGGGAACCTCTGTGCAAACTGTTATCACTTTATTAAGCCATGTATCTTAAATTCCTCTGACTTTGCTTCATGCAGATGTCTCTTGATGCTGTTTTACTGCTTTGTAAAAGCGTGTAGCAGAGCGAGAGCTGGAGATTCTGTTGCCTTATTTTTGATATGTTTGCTTTCATGCAGTCCAGAGTCATTGTATGAAATAAACGTACTTTTTTCCGTGTGAAATTCATCCTCTTTCACATTGATTTTATTTTTAAAAATCACAGTAGCTTTATTTTTCAGGTATAATTGCTCTTTTTTTCTCTTTTTTTAAATAAACTAAGAGGAATTGGCAACAGCAGACAAAAAGCCCACAGAGCCAGTTTTCTCATCACTGTATGAAGCTTCTTTTTTTTTTTTTCTAATAATGAAAGTGAGGGGGATGGATAAGGGGACAAGCATCTGCTGCATATCTGAAAAACAAAAAAAAAAAACCCATAATATAATTGTATAAAAGTATTGGTCCTTTGTATAAATAATTAGGAGGTTTAGCACACGTGTTTATAAACAGCAAGTGTGTGTAAACATATGACACACTTCATACTGACATTATCTTTGTTAGCAAATACAACCTCCGACAAATGCAAACGTTACATTTTTTCAGTTTTAACTAAAATGGAAAAAGAAAATGCTAATGACCCTCCTTGCAGAGCATTCTGGGCCACCTGTCTGATGGCTAAAGGTAAAGCTGAAGTTGGGTCGCACAGCTGTTCCCAAGCGTACCAGTAAATCTGCATCAACGTGGCCCAAGAATAAACAAAGTTTTAGTCAAAGTCCAAACCTCAGCTCACTTTAAATGTTGCAGCAGGACATTCAGACAGCTGTGCATGATTGAACTCCCTAAAACAGCAAAACTCCACAATAGGAACAGTCTGAAAAAACCTTAGAGGAAGTAACAACTTTCAGTTATTGCTGCTAAAGGAGGAGCTACAATCATGGGGTACTTTATGATTTTAATTTCTTTATTTTTATGACCTTCATTTCTGTAAGTAAATATTGGCAAAGTTAAAAAGCAAACAAAATCCAGATATGTTGTTGTTCATCATTTCATTTGAGTACAAAATCTACAAATTAATAATTCAAGGGTCGTCTTCCAACTTTGTTAAACATTTGAAAAAACAGTAGGAGGTACTCTCATGTCGACCATTTACATTTAACATATAGTTGTTAAAATTAATCAATCAAAAGGATTTGGAAGGTCTTGAACTCAAATTTTAGACTTGACTCAAGACTGCCTTGTGTTGACTTGAGACTTGCAAAATGTAATTTTTAAAAAGTTCAAGTCCAATGGACAGCTCAGCATGGCATAACGGAAAACTAATAAACTCCCAGAGGTTAACCTGGAACACAAAAATAATGTATAATTCAGTATCATACAAATAAAAAGCATTTTTTTAGGGAACAAAGCAAAGCAACTTACAACTTCCACACATTTATGGAAACTTCTGCAACAGAATATCTGATTTCCATCGTAGAAAGAATCCCACGAGTGTGTTCTTCTACTGGAGCCCAAAGGTGACTAATTTGGGCCAAAAGTTGGTTAATAGATTGATTCCATGATTTATTTATTTATTTTTACTTCAGTCGTTAATTTGTTTTATGTTTTCATTTCATAGTGTAATGAGAAATTAAACTGCAACCAAAAAAAGGATCAACCAAAAAAAGTGTTGTTCTAAAACTATATATACATACAGGTGTATAAATCCGGCTCCGAGACATGCAGACTGTTTCTACAAACATCAGAACTCCAGCGTGGTTCTGTGATAGGATGCCACCTGTGCAACAAGTCCAGTCATGAAATTTTCTGGCTCCTAAATATTCCACATCATCTGTCAGTGGTATTAGAACAAAGCGGAAGCGACTGGGAATGACAGCCACTCAGCCACTAGGTGGTAGGACACGTAAACTGACGGCTCAGCAGATGCTGAGGTGCGTAGTGAGCAGAGGTTGCCAACTTTCTGCAGTCAGTCGCTACAGACATACATGACCAGGTCTAATGCAGATGCAGTGGTGTAGAGTAGTACACCACCACTGGACTCTAGAACAGTGGAGACGCCTTCTCTGGAGCGATGAATCACACTTCTCCATCTGGCAGTCTCTCCCAGAAGAGCTGAAGCTGTTGCAGCTGCAAAGGTGTCGTCATATATGGATTAAGAATGGGATGTCACTTAAGTTCACATGCGAGTTGAGGCAGGTCAGCAAATACTTTTGGCAATATAGTGTATATATAAACGAGCACTTTAGGTCCACCTTGCCAGTAAAAGGATGGACCCCCTTTTGCCTTCAGAACTGCCTTAATTCTTCAAGGCATACCGTTAACAAGGTGCTGGAAACATTTCTCAGAGATTCTGGTCCATACTGACATGACGTGAGTTGCTGCAGATTTGTCAGCTGCACAGATTTTTAGAAGAAAAAAATAGGAAAAAATGCTAATGACCCTCCTTGCAGAGCATACTAGAGGACCACCTGTCTGATGGCTAAAGGTAAAGCTGAGGTTGGGTCTCACAGCTGTTCCCAAGCGTACCAGTAAATCTGCATCAGGTGATAATGATACAAATCTCCCATTCCACCTCTCTCTCTCTCTCTCTCTCTCTCTCTCTCTCTCTCTCCCTCTCTGTCTCTCTCCCTCTCTGTCTCTCTCAAGCACACAAACTCAGCAGACACAGCAACCCCTCCCTCCTCCCTCCCTCCACCTCATTTGGCTCCATTCCAAACAAACTGTCATCTTGGCACCACTGAACCAGGTGAGGAAACGATATCTTGGGGATCAGTCCACGTCATGAGCTACACCCCCCATAGTTACTGAGGTCGACGACACAGGACAGGTGTAGCTCCCAATGTGGAGGACCCCCATGAGGAGGACCCCCATGAGGAGAACACTGGAGTTAAAAGTAGATAAAATTTCAAATGAACTTAAAACCAATAAGAGCAACTAAGCAATGATCCATCCATCCATCCATCAACTATACCCACTATTTCCTGTGCAGGGTCACAGGGGTCTGCTGGAGCCTATCCCAGCTCACTTTGGGCAAAAGGCAGGGGTCCACCCTAGACAGGGTAGGCAGGGCCACATGGAGACAGACATTCACACCTAGAGACAATTTATGAACACTAATTAACCTTAAATGCATGTCTTTGGACTGTGGGAGGAAGCTGGAGTACCTGGTGAGAACCCACACAAGCACAGGGAGAACATGCAAACTCCACACAGAAAGGTCCCTGTGGAGGTTTGAACCAGGAACCTTCTTGCTGTGAGGCAACAGTGCTAACCACAGGCATGACAATAAATTAAAAACAACAACAACAACAACAACAAACTACAGGTCTAAAACTGGACAAATAATAACAAAGCACTATGTTTATCACTGGCTGTCGACTGGTCATCAAATAAGGACTGGACAACTTGTTATTTGCTGTGTAACAATTAGTCACTGAACATATTTAATGAAGAGAGATGCTTACATCAGTGTTGGGTGTGGCAGCAGAGGGAACATTTGAGTCAAATAAGCTGCTATGTTTGGGAATAGCAGTTTCTGTGGCCGACTGACGATGCTGATTAGAGTCTGTTTTTTTCCCATTCTTGAACGTGTCTGTGGACACAAGGGGCTTGATGGAGGCTAAACGGTGACCTGGAGAAGCCAGAAGTTGAGGAGGGCAGTGGGCTGGCGATGAACCCGCTGTCCTGTTGATCTAATGATATAAATGGAAAGAACAGAATTCTGTTTAGGTAGTATAAGTCATGTGCATCTCTTAATACATTTGTCACTAAAGCTAAATGTTGCTTGACATCACCAAGAGCTGATGACTAACCATAGTCAAGTCCAGCAAGTTGTGTACTTCCAGCTGCTGGTAAACACTCTTCCTGTACTCTTCCATTAGCTCTTTTTTTTTCTTGGCCAAGTCATAGTCCTCTTTTTCAATGGCACATCGCTTCTCCACATCGTATCGAGCCAACCGTTCTCCTACCTACAAAGCCCAATGACAAGGAGAAGTAAAGGCAGATCTGCTGATATGCAGTGACTACATTGCATGTTTAGACTGATAAATCAAAGACATCTGAAGCTACATCCCAATACAAGACTCATAAACTACTTTCTAAATTATATTTATTCATGCTTTTACTGACGGCATGTACATTGTATGCTTACTGTTTTCCTTAAGGTTTCGGACAGCCAAAGAGATTTTTTTTTTTTTCATTGACTCAGAACCATAAGATATCACTTTAGGTCTGAACAGATTCAGTATTTACAATCGACACAAATCTGTTTTGGTCATGGACCTAATGTAAAAGTGTCACCTAGACTGTTATATCCATCATAGTTCAAATAACCACTCGTTACAACCAAGGAATGCAGAATACCATCTCTGAATGCACAACACATGAAACCTTGAAGAAGATGGGCTATAGTAGCAGAAGACCACACTGGGTACCACTCCTGTCAGCTAAGAAGAGGAAACTGAGACTACAATTCACACAGGCTCACCAAAATTGGACAACAGAAGACTGGAAAAACATTGCCTGGTGTGACGAGTCTGGATTTCAGCTAAGACATTCAGATGGTAGGGTCAGAATAGGAAACAACATGAAAGCATGGATCCATCCTGCCTTCTATCAACAGTTCGGGCTGGTGGTGGTGTAATGGTGTGGGGGTTATTTTCTTGGCACACTTTGAGCCCCTTATTCCCAACTGAGCATCGTTTAAATGCTGCAGCCCACCTGAGTATTGCTGTTGACCATGTCCGGATGGACACAGTGGACCATCTACTTCCAGCAGGCTAATGCACCATGTCAGAAAAAGCTCATATCATCTCAAACTGGTTTCTTGCGTGTGACAATGAGTTCACTTTACTCCAATGGCCTCCACAGTAATCCAATAGGCACCATTGCAATGTGGTGGAACTGGAGATTTGCATCACAGATGTGCAACCAACAAATCTGCAGCAACTGCATGATATTGTCATGTCGATATGGACCAAAATCTCTGAGGAATGTTTACAACATCATCTTATTGAAAGTATAACACAAAGAATTAAGGCAGTTCTGAAAGCAAAAGGGGGTCCATCCTTTTACTTACAAGGTGTTCCTAATAAAGTGGCTGGTGAGTGTATAAGCAATTACTTGCATGAGTACAGTGCTGGGTGAGGACTGACTTGGACTTGAGCTGGGCAGTTCTGCTTCACATGATGTCACTGCCAAAAGTAAACTCCCAAAGCAAGAGTGCTACACACTGAGTCACAGCGCTTTAAGGGATGGAAATTTTACAACAACGTCCAGTAACCCAGACATGTCATTTCTGTGTGAGGAAATTCCATTCAGCTGAATTCAGTAGCTAACCAGACACCAGTCTGCAAAATCTCAATTCCAACGCCTTCCACGTCTTCTCTTTTAGAAAAATCAAAGAGTGCAATCTATAGTAATGGAGTAAAGCTCTAAATTAAATTTTTATTTACATTTTAGTAATTTAGAAGATTCCTTCATCCAAAATGACTTCTAATTTTGGAGCAAGATTTAAGTTTCTGTGTAATGAGAAGAAACAGTTTAAGCATTCGCGTCTGTGTCCATATAAAAGACAAATTACAAACTACAAGCAGGTTAATAAGTTAGGTATGTCAGGTGTTAGCTGTGTTAGGAGCTCTAGGAAGAGATGAGTCTTCAAAAGATTCTTACTGGTAAAGAGGCATAACACTACCCTGATAATGTGTATTAACGTTTTTCAGCATGTCAGTGAGTTTAGTTTTGCACTTCATGCAAATCACAAAAAGCAGGGTTTATTTTTTCTTCTTATTTTGTGCGTGTGTGTGTTGTCAAATATCCCGTTAAGCTTGTCTCTGACATGCATCTGGTGATTTTCAGCATGACTACCTTGGCACCTGCTTTGTCCACAACAGTAATATTCCATACTAACAAGGTGCTACTACTTGTGTACCTGTGTATTATCCGATTACAGAAGGGCTTGTAACTGGAAGTTGGAGAGACACTACACAAGCACCCTGACAGCAGCTGTTGAGGTTGTTAAGTATTCATGGTCTGCATGGTAACGTTGTACACAAAGAGGGTCAGTAAGAGGAATCTGAACAATGTTTAAGAGCTACTGTTACAAAAAAGTGTTGAAATTACGCAAGATATCTACAGAATCGCATATGCTTGGGTTTACAGAAGAAAAAAAAGTCACAGGTAGCAGTGACAAATATTACAAGAAATATTTCTTCTTCAATTTTTGATCTGTTGTTTAAGGTAATTATACAGCTCTGCTGTTGCATATCGTGATGAGCCCCTAAGAGACATTAAAAACACCTTATGTCTTTTCTTAGTAGACCATATGAAAGTGGGCTGGTATATATTGGAAAGGAGGCAAATAATTACAAAAGGAAGAACAAGAAAACTTGGAAAAAGAGAGTAGAGGATATATGATGAAATAAAGAAACAGAGATAGCACTAATTTTCTGGGAATTTCTCCAGCAACACAAAATATCTTTAGTAAAAAAAACAACAAAAGAAAGTTGCTGTAACAAGAGGTCCTGTGCATGTATGTACTGCTCTTAAAATGCTGCTGTGATATGGTAAATAATCATCTGACAATAAAGTGTTTCAAGTACATTTACTGTAGTCTGCCAGTTGGCCTGCTGATTACTACCTTCTGCAGATCTGCGATGGCCTGTTTCAGATTCTTAGCCTGCTCAAAGTTCTCCTGCAGGACCATGTCCTGCTTCTTATGGTCGAGGAGACGAATGATGTGAGCAACTTCAGGATCCTGATACATATCAAAAGCCAAATCATCCAAGGGAGAAATAGACTCGAATTTGCTAAATGGGAAAAGAAAAAAGAAGAACAAAAAAAAAGTCAAAATGTATTTAGAACAGATTTAAAAGAGTGTTTTATTAGCTGAATAAATGTATGTGACCTTGAATGGCTTATTGGTTGCCTTCCAGACTAAATGGCTTTGTTGAACAGCGCTATCGTCACAAGACAAAGAAACCAGAGTTCAATGGCCGAGCCTCACCCCATGAAAGTTGTGTCCAAGGCGACTTCATGCTGGGTACTGTTGAGGTAGTGTTCGATCAGCTGCTCTCTGCTTGGCTGGGGGTAAACAGATGGACAAATTACAGGCACGTGTACATACTGTATACTCTTGTAATACTGTGCTACATAAGACCTGAAAAAAAGAAGAAAAAAGAAAACATGCACATACAGCCCCAAACCCAATTATTACTCAACCCCTACAGGCTACAACTATGCACTGTGTTAAAAGCTGTCACTTTGAAAGTTAGTCACCTACGGACAGCTTTAGAAGCTTGTAGCATATCAGCGCACAATCAGCACTTATTCTGTCAAAGTATCTCCCTGTTTTTGTGAATTATTCTTGATAACAGAGAGCAGTAGACAGAGAAGCAGATTTCTTTAAAGCAGCATCAGTTTACTTTTTTTTCTTTACTTTTTACTATTGGGATCAGTTTGGTGAGGTCTCAGACAGACTCATTAATACAAGGCCATTCTAGCTATTTTCTCTTTGATACAAGTCTGGTTCTTATTGACTTGATTTTGATTTCTATGAAACAGTATCAACAAGCACAGAAGGAAATGCCTCTGTGCTGTCATTGGGAGGGGTACCACATCCATTTCACAGGAGTCATTTTTCACCAAGTGGATGGTATGCCTGGCAAGGCTAAGACAGAGGTACACGTGGATGTGTTATACCAGCAAAGAAAGGAAAGCCTTCAGAAGTGGCAGAATTACCTGAAGAACAAAAATAATTCTACACAACAGCAGTGGGTGGTTAAATACCAGCTTTCAATGCAACACCATAGTTAGCTGTAATACTCCTCTATCTCAGAAAAAAAGCATGTAACCTCTGATCATTTTTTCTGTCATGCTGAGGTCAAAGTACGCAAAAGCACAGCAAACAAACCAAATTCAAAGCATTCTATAAAATAAAAATTGAAAAACAGCAAACAGCTGGCTAGTGAGTACACAGACTCTTCTACAAAGGATGAGCCTGGTCCTTACCAGACTAGTATTTTCGTTCCATTTTATTTTACCTCACCACATAGTCTGGGAAAGCTCAGTTCTTTTTGGTTTACTTCCGATCAAAAAACGACCAACCAATCAATGAACAGAAAGGGTTTGCCGAGAGCCGCTGCACAAGTTTAAAATTGTAGTTCGGTCGAGTCCTATAAAAACTACAATGGCGCTTATACAGGAGGATATTTGCTTTGTCTCGCCAGTATCAGCAACTTAAAGCCACAACAAGATGAGTCTTTCGTTAATTTTTTGAATGGAAATGATGCACCAGCCCTGAATTGAATATCCTCTGGTATGGAGTACTATGTTTAAAGCAGAAGTATGAGACGGCTGTGCTAACACATAACATACATCACTGCTAAACATTGATTGATTTCCGGGTAGACCAATGATTTTAAGCTTCACAAAATCACCCCGCCAACCAGGAAGTAAATGTTTGGCAATGGACAGTGACCAGACTCTTTGCAGGATTGAAATTAAGTGTCAAGAGTCTGGTGAGGACAGCAAAGGATGCCAACACAGCAGAAAACATTTGGTTCAGTATGACACATGGCAATTCAAATAGGGAGATAATGGGAGATGAACGTGGACCACTTTACTACCACATCACATATGAAATCAGCACAACAACACACAGCAGGTCAGCTAGTGATAAAGTCATTACTGGATAGTCCAGAAAAAAGATGAGGAGTTCAGCATCGGTCCTGCATCCTGTTTCTTCTCATATCTTTCAGCAACAAATTAAATCTACTCCAAGATTTACCCTTCTCTGATCCCTTGTTCAGAAATTGTGCACGATGCTTCCTCTTGCTCTAACCTGGTCTTCTTTAATTTATTTATTTATTTTTTTATCAGCACCTCAACCGTGATGTAAGTACTGAGAATACTGAGCTAGGTTCATTCATCCCTACAGACTAGTAGAGTCGTCAGTATTGATGTGTTGCTTTGCTGTGACACATTACTTTTCCTCAGGAGTCATTCAAGCTGGAGCACAGTTACATAGAGCAATTCAAAACCATCCAGATGTGCTGAGTCATTGACTAGAGGTCTCATTCACCCAAATATAATTCAATAAAACGTCAGAGGGACGTAGAACTTAAAATTGTAAATTGAAAGAATTATGAGTTAACTTTACTATCAAGATCACGTGTACAGAATACAAAACATAATACTTTACAAAAGCAGAAATGTAGAAAATCAAAGAACATTGATTTAATTTAGAAGCTTTAGTGGCATGTTTTATTTCAAATAATGGCATGTGTATTTACACTACATTGTTCCTCTAGAGTGAACACACAACTTCCAGCCATCCAGCAGATACAGGAGAACGAGGTCTCGCCAACCCTCCAGCCAACATCACCGCCGTGATGGAGCAGCTCAGAGTCGGATTAGGGGCGAAACAATGGCCAGCCTGTTCATTGGAATCTGTACGAGAGTGTGTCTATGTCTTTCCACGTCTTTCGCTGTGTATGCGTATGTGTGTGTTTTAAGACGCTTTCGCTCCTCTTGGAGCGTCCATCTGCAGGACTATCTGATTACACTGACTTACTAAAGGCCTCCTGTTTGATTATGCAGTGCCCTCCCTTTGAGTCTCATGACTACATGCCTGACGCATATACACGCCCAGACATAAACCACTCAGGTATGCATATACATGTGCTTTTTGGAATGGTGAAAACAGTATATCATCATGATGCGGCCATGGAATACAACAAATAAGAAACATTTCCAAAAGTCTGGCAAAAAGATTAAACCACAATGCATTTGCATAATGCTATGTGAGCATTTTATTAAATTGTAAAATAACAAAAAGTTATATTTGCATCAATTAATGGTACTGTCTTAACCTAAGTGTTTTCAATGAGAACTGATGTACAGTTGCACATGATGAATTTATTCTGAAGGACAGAAGAGGGAGAAATGTTGGAACAACATCGCCACCTTCTGCTGTCAAGATGTAAGTTCAGCTAAGGGTGTAAAACGAACAAGTGATCACTTACTCTTGTGTTCAAAGCGCTGCCATCCACAGCATCTCCCAGAATGTTAATGGCAATCAAAGAAACCTGAAATCATAAACATGCGTTGATGATTGGGGGGTAGTTCAATGAAACCCAACTGTGAAAGATTAAATAATAAAAAAAAAACAAAAAAAAAACAATACATGATGAAAAGGTGAATCCTAGGACATTTATAGTAGATCTGAGTCTTGCTGTAGAAGCTTAGCTACACATACTTTTCATTTTCTACTTTGCATAAAAAGAAAACATGCTTGGAATTTTTTTTCAAAGTTGCCTATTGATCCTAAGAAATACATCAGTGATTCACAAAGTTGTACAGATTAGCATGTTCTTTCATTAAGTGCATACAGAAGTGTAAACTGAAGTTTTGTCTCAAATGAATACAACACACACTGTTTTCTAGTAGAAAACAGTCTCACGAAACAGCAAATTTATATGGACCCTTTCCAACAAAAATATTCAGACTTATCACTGGAAGAAAAACACAGACGAAATTCATGTCATGAAAAACACATCAATGCAACCTGTTTTTCCTCTTAAAACAAGCCCTCGTTCTATCATTTAAGTGAAAGGACTGTAAACTTTCATTAAGGACCAAACACTGTGTGAATCAAAGCAGTTTGGAGTAGGAATGGAGTATGTGACAATTAATGTTACCAGCTGGGACAACCGATGTCAAAATAAACTGTTATTTTAAGTCTCTGACAAGACCCAGAAATACCATTCCACAAAAGTGACAGTGCCGACAGGGTCCTGATAGTTAAGCCCAAGTAATTTTAATTTTGTAAGTGTACAAACTATCTCTTTCCATTTGCCACCAACCTGTTTTAAGTCTGCATAAGTTGAGTACTAAATGTCAAGCAAACTACTATCCAAAGACAAAAGGAAGGACATTTGCGGTCTGTGCATGTAACACCTGTTTTTTTTATTTTTTTTATTTCTGTCATAAATATCTAATAACTGGGTGAAAACTATGGAAGCAGTGAACCTGTAGTTGACTTGTATGAATTTATAAGTTGGTGGCGACCCCAAGGACATGCATATAGTCGTTTTCATACACTTTCTGTACAGTTAAAAAGTTAACGTTACCTCAGTCTGTCTGCAGAGCCAGCAGTTTATAACAAGAATTGCCATTTTGCTTGAAAAATTTGGTGAAAGTTCCTAATATTCAAATCACATTGGTTTCCATCATGAAAGAGTACACTGATTACAATTCAATAATATACCTTGTATTGTTTTAACTCCAAAATGTGCCTTTAGTACCAGAGACAAAGGGGAGATAGACTCTTTATTAATGCATCTTTATTCTTGTCTAAAATTATAGTTTCCAAGTGTATTAAGAAATAATTTGGAATGGCCTAAAAATGAAACTACATATGCAGAACTGTGTCTGATCAACAGCAAAATTGTTTGGTTTATTTAGAAAAGAGAGTTACAATAATGATATTTTCAAAGATGTGGACAGCAAATATCCTTTGACTGATTTACTAAATGTCTGTTGTCTGTTATATCACTTTTTGAAAATGCTGTGATGATACAATCAAAGTAAATTACAAAAAAGCTGATGAAAATTCAAAACACTGTCTTAAAAAACACTGAATACCTAACCCAATTTTACGCTTCTGCAACACAACCAAAGTCAATAGTCCTAGTAATAAGCTGATAAAATTTTTTCAACAGATGGTATTTTGGCATTGGTTGCTACTGGATACCTGGATAACAACATATAATTATCCAGATAAACTGGATAATTGCTGCTCCTCTCTTGTTATCTAGTGAAATAGAAATCCAGACAAAATAACTGTATTCAAATGTCAAAGATGATTTCAAAAAAGAAACCTATTTCCTTTAAAACCCTAAAGACCTGATTAAAAACATTAGTGTAAATGTATCTATGTGTTGAGAGTACTTCAGAATAATGGCTTCAGTGATGTTAAACACTAATATAGGAGCAAAATACTTTTTTTTTTTTTTTACAACTGAAAAATGTGCAACCACAGATAAGCCAACATAACACAGGACCAGACTGTGTGAATCAAAACGTCAAAGTAGTTAAAATGTGGTGCAGGAGCATTGTCACTATCTCATGGAGTACCTGATTGTAGCGATTGTAATGGTTGACATGGTTCCTGTGGAGAGTTATTCTCAGATACTTCCCAGTGGCATCTAGATGAACTGACTTCAGCTCCCGAGCTTTGAAACAAGTCTTCTCATTATCCGACATAGAAACATATCTGTTGAGAGAGTGAAGTAATAACAGTTATAATAGTAATAACAGTCTTGTTATATCAGCAATCCATCCTTCTCCTCTGAAACAGATCAAATATCTGAGACTTTTAAAATAAAAATGTAACCCTCAGTTTCATTTTGTTGATTATAATGTAAAGTGGAAATCTATGTGTCTGTAAATAGTTTAATTTCTGAAAACCAGTTGATAAATCTGTTGGCCTGATCTGAGATCGAAAATTACTATATGGATGCTTTTGCAGAATTGACAAAAGTCTGCATTTAATAGAAGAACAGTCAACAAAAAAGCTATCACAAATACCACCACCACTGGATGGTTTCACCCCAGATAGAAAAGAAAATTTCAACCAATTTAAACTAATTTTCATTTGAATGTGGTCTAATACTTGATGTTGATCACTGAAGGCTGCTCAAATGGTTATTTAACTTCAGTGAAAAACAGTTTAGCTTCCTACAGCAGCACAGAGCTGCTTGTAGAATCAAAAGTCCACTTTTTGTGCAGTTAAATATATTGCAAGCTTAGGTTAAGCTTAAAATAAAATTTCAAAATACTTCACGAACACTTTCAGATGGCTATAATTAATAAATATAACAGTCATAATTTCAAATCAGTTTTTTTCTACCGTAAAATGATTCAGACTTTCAGATTTTATGATGATCTGTGATACTATTCTGATACAAAAACTCAGGCCAACTTCCTGTCATCTTTAAAACTCATGTCAATGCAGGTTACCACTTATGGCAGTCTGTACTTCTTTATCACATCTGCAGAATTTTGAAATGAATTGAACTGAATTGAATTTTTGTTGCTGTGGCAAGAGTATCAGCTGGCGCAAGAATGAGGACAAATGTGATGTCACAGAATTATAACTCGGTTTTTGTAAACAATTTAAATTAACATCTAATTGTTTCTAGACAGATAGTTCTCAGAAATGGCACTACCTGGAGCCCATCTGTGCATGTGCCTGGATTTTAATGAATGCAGTTGTTGCAGGCTGTTATGTCAAACAAACAACACTGATCACCTGAAATGTTCAACTACATGTGCTTATGTTTATGTCTGCAGAAATGGTCAAAAATGTGCACTGTTATAACGCACAATAAGTTGTCAAAACTAAGCCTGGCCAAGTTTGGTGTCTCACCCGAGGCGCCGAAGCTGCCCGAGAAACCCTGGAGAGCTGGTTTCTGGGATGCTGTCTCCAATATGGAACTCAACTTTGCCTGGAATCAGGTACTGGTGAGCCAGCAGCTGTAGTTTTCTTATCCTACTTCTCTCCAAAAGCTGTAAGGTAATGTGCTGAGGATAGGAGCACAGCCTGCAGAATATTTATTTAGAGAAGCCTTAGTTGCTTGAAGACAAAATGAATAATTATACCCCCCACACACACACACACCAAGAAAACAAAAAACAACAACAAAAAAACAATAGATCAATGGTGTAGAAAACTGTACATATTTCCAAAAACATAAATATGTAAGAGTCAAAATGCTTGTGAAGGTAAAACGCTGTTTTATTGTACTTGCTGGATCTCCATCCGTTGACTGTAGGTGCATGAACCATGAGCTCTTTGCCACTAAAGTTGTCCTCATGACTCGAAGAGCTGATCACAATGAATCCTATCTTTCTTGGCATTCCTCTGTAGGACACTATAGAAAAAATATATATGATATGTAAGTAGGTAAGGATTTCAAAAAGTTATGATAAAAGCAGCTATGATGTTGACGATGACACCATAGTTTGGACAGTTCTGTTACAGACTTCGAGTGTCCGAAGTGTGTTCGTGACTACGTATTTTGTCCTATAATGTACAAACTATTTCAATGGTAAGCTTTTACATATCAGGACATGCATTAAGGGGCTAAATTACATGGCATCAGCCAGCCGTTAATAAGAACTGAAACGGTCAAATAGCGAATCTCATACAGTCACAGTACCTGTATTGTATAGGACATTTTACTAGCTAAAGTTTAATAAATGCCCTAATACCTACAATTACTAAGTCCTACCTTTTAAAAATAAAAACAATACTAATAATGATAATTACTGTTTTGAGAAAATTGGCCTCTTTCGCATTTTTCAGGAATACCTTACCAGGAACATTACCGTATTGATGACAGCTCGTCGTCCCATTTCATCTCCATAACCACCCCGACAACAACTATCGCGCACATGCGCAGTCATAGAATTCTGGATAAGCCGCAAGGGATTGTGGTCTACGTAGTTTTATTAGTATCCCTTCTTATAAACATTAATTCTATCAAACAGTTTTGCACCAAAATTTTTCATTCAGTTGCATAAGTCACTAAATGCATTTCACAACGATAGGGAGAGCTATTAACGTTCAGAAGTAATTTGCAAAGGCTTTCTGATGCTTCTTCCTGATACTGAGGCGGATCATCAACAGAATAAATTAGTTTCGTAGCTGCTCGTCAAAATAAAAGCATGACGTCTTTCTACGTAATACACAATAACATACTGCACATTACAGACAACCTGACAACCCTGAACTCTTCCTCCAGTACTGGGAAACACTGAGTATACAAAAAACTTCAGTGTTATTTGGCTCTAAATAGACAGTAGATGGTGGCAGAATATCTGAGCACCATCAGTCGCCTAATCAGTTATTCTTCCAGCTGCGATCATGTTATCAACAGAACATCTCATGTTAATTCACAGCTAATCCCCCGAAAATGCAGACATCTTCAGAGACAAGCGCTGAAAAAAGAATTAAACAGCACTTTGGAAACATCTGTGAGCCAACTTCTCAAAGTGCTGATTGCATATGACATCCCTAAGGTAAAAAGGTTCAGCAGATACTTCACATGCTATCCATGATCATTACCTTGATAAAAATCGGCAATCGGATTTCAGAGCAATATTTAGATTTCTCTGAGTAAAAACACAAAAGGCCTTTAAAAAAAAGATTCTTAAATAGAATTTGTAGATATTTGGAACAACTTGCGATGACTTTAATGGTCTTGAGAACTATTCATAGAGAACACAATTATTTTATCTTTCAAGAAACACATAAATAAATCCTGCTACGAGCCCAAACTTGTCATGGAAACTCTGTAGTCATATACATACAAAGTCTTCCATGGCTTTTCCATGGACAAAGTGAAACATCTGAGATTCGCCCAAAATGATGGCCTCTGCCAATCTGTGGACTGTAAAAGTCAGGACACAGAGTCGTTGGGAGGTACAGATAATCTAACGTCAAAACTGTATTTCACATCTTACTCAAATAAAAGTTTCATCACATAAAGGGAAAATATACTGTACATGTTTGTAAACCATTCTTTGGATGTAAGACTCATATCGGGGATATTTCAAAATCAATTTAATTCATGACATTTTTTAAAACATGCATTGAAATTGGCAATACATCAAGTTCACATGCTCTTTCATTGACTAGATAACACAATCATAGTGTGTATAATAACTGCATATTTAAGGAACCATTTATCCATGACTATAATTCTTAATTTTTCTGTTGGCTATGATATTCACCATCTTTGTGCACATATATGTTTATGTGACTTGTTGCAGTAGTTAAAACTCCTGAGGCCTGTGGCATGAAAATGGAACAAAGAAATGCAGGTTTTTGGAGAAAGCGGTGATTGACATATTCTACTAAATTTATCCTGGTTCCTTCTGTTGCATGAACACCAAACCAAGTAGGCAGGGTTATCTCAAAACCAGGTGCTACTACTCTTGGTATGTGCACTTTCGCAACTTTCTTAATTCAATTCAAAAATACTTCATTGATCCCCAATGGAAAATTCAAATATTGCAGTCGTCTGAAGATTTAAAACTCTTCAAAGATTCATTGTAGAAGGTTATTTCTGTGTTCAGGAGGGATCTCCTGTAGTGGTCTTTTTTGCAGCAGGTCTGAAGAAGTCTCTGACTGAAGACACTTGTTGCTGAATCTCTGTGTTGTGTAGTGGATGTTCATGGTTGTCCATGTTTTAAATTTTATAAAGTATCCTGCTTTGCACAATCAGCTCCAGAACAGTCCCCAGAACAGAGCCAATCTACTTTATCAGTTTTTTTCAGTTTCTTACTAGCTTGGATGGAATAGATGACTGCAGATAGTATTGATTTCTCCGCAACAGGCTTACATACTAGTATGCAACATCTGACTGCAAAAACCGAAGGACCTAAGTTTCCTTCAGAGGTAAAGTCTACTCAACTGTCAACTGTCAGACCTATTTCTCTGTTTGCAGGAGAAACAAACTAATTCTGGGGATCTTTGGTAACTTGTGTCTTGTTGTTCAGTCTCACTGAGCTTACAGCTGAATTTTTCCACAACAATTTAGCACCCCAGATGGGGCTTCATGTGTATCCTGCCTTGAGTTTTGGAACTGCACCTGAAAAGTGAGTATTTGTTTTATCCAGCCTGGAAGACAGAGAAGAAACATTTGGGATCCACTCAAAGTGATGGTCACTTCCAATCTGTGGGATGTAGCAGTCAGAACACAGAGTAAGTTGGAGCTGCAAAGAATCTGTCTGAGACATCAGAGATTCAAAAGGGCAGCAGTGAAATCTCTTCAGTGTAAATCAGAAAATAAATCATCCCAGTCGTCTAAGCAGAAACTGCCTGAGATCAGTATGAGTATTTTTGAAATGAATTAAATTGAACCCACCAGTATTGATTTTAATATCTTAACTGCATTTACTTATTGCTTTCCTATTTGCAGCTTTATTCATTTTTGTATTACAGTCCTCCGTTAAAACCCCTAGCCAAGTGACAAACAAAATGTTTTGGAAAAGATGCTGCAGAAGACAAACAAAAAACCCAAACCTGTTTTGGAGTTGATGATCATAGTCTCGATTTGGAGCACTAGCTACAACCACGAGGAGACTATCTGCTCAGGATGACCTGATAAAGAGTTGAATTGAAAAGTGGAATAAAAAGGGAATTGTAAACATATCCCTGTTCTGCAATCTGTGCAGGATTTACAGATGGCAGTTCTTGCAAGAAAGCAGCTGCATCTACAAAACACACGAGTCACCAGAGCCGCTGCTCCTTCAATGCATTACTTGTGCTGGGCATAAAGCTTTGTGATGCCATTGGGACATAATTTTATTGTCAAATTTATGTACACCATACTGTCACTGATGCAAGCAAGAGTAAGGCCTTGAAACCAAGAAATATAGATATATATTTTTTGTAGTTTGCGCTGTGGTTGTTTTAAATGGATTATTTCATATTTTACATTTTATCATATCTTCTCTTTTGGATTGTTAATATTCAATAGTTTAAAAACCATCAAATTCACAGCGTTTTTACATAAAGTGGACAGAATGGGTTGTCATGCCAAAATTAGTTTGCTCCTTATTGTGTATGAGCATCCCCTGGTGGTAGTCTTTGTAAGTAAAACAGGAAAAAAACTTGACTTTCTTTTATTTCATTTTTTATTCCAACCATCCCAAAGGTCGTAATAATAATAATGATAATAATGATAATAATAATAATAACAATAATAATAATAATGATGATGATGATGGTTGAAATGTCAATAAAATGATTATTATAATTATGATTTATGAATTTTTCCTAGTGCTCGTTGGTAGCAATGTGAACATTACCATAGCAACTGACGCAGCACAGCGGAACATACCAAGTTACAGGTAGATAATATTAAAGGTTGCAATTATAAGCTTTTTATTCAAAAGGAAATATAGGAAAAAATAACTCTTTAAAAGTATTACATACATAGAATTAACCTCCTTTAAGTTTACGTTTTTATTTTAAACGATTTCTCCTTATTTTAAACTAGTGACTCGCGTGTCACCCCTCTAAACGGAATGGAAACATCCAATTTCAACATGGCGACCATGGGTTTGAAAATCTAAACGGGTATCGCTGCAGTTGTAACATCGAGTAACGGCTTACATCAGTTGTCTTAATTCGTTATTCCATTTCTTAATTATTTTTGTTTTACCTAAAGGACATGGTGAAATCGGAAGATATACACTGCATGGCGGCAAGCTGGGAAGAACTGCTGGAGAGAAGCCGGCTGGTTCCCCCGTCTAGTCAGACAGTCCGACTGGCTGCGGAAAACCACTTCACCCAGTCCCAAGGCTTCCAGCTCATCCTCAACCGCCTCACCGCGGCTCACCTCCCGCAGGTGACTGCTGACAGTTAACTCTCAGATATAAAACATTTCTTCTCATGCCAAAGACGCGTGGGTTCAATTTTTAGTTTTTAATTTATGGACTTAACTGACTTTGAGTTGTTATTTTAAAGCAAAGCAAAGATGGTCTACAGACCGACTCGCATTGCTTTTCTCTTTTCAATTGATAGGCAGAGTTGACCATTTGGATCTTAAAGCTCATTGATTGATGAACCTTACTGTTTAACTATGGCAATAATTACTTTTAGCGGGCAGCTTTAACCTGTTTAATCACAAAATTTCCTTGCAAAAATAAGTACATGCATTTCAATCCTGAAACCTTCCTAAAACATACAATGTAATCCCCCCATTTAATGTTTATGTTCGTGAAAATGTAGGTTTTTGTTGCTAGTGGGAAACTACAGACTTTAAATTAACACAAATCCTTCACATTAAACTATTTATACCTATAAAAATAACACTAACATCACGATCAGTTTCAAATGGATCAAGGTGTGCTAATAGGTTAGTAGATCTTTTCCCAAAACGACAAAGTTCTCTGTATGAAAACCATTCAAACAGATTTTTAACTTCAGACAGTTTCAAAAATGAGTATGCAATTTGTTTAGTCCCGCAAGCTCAAGTTTGCTTTGCTGTTGTAAAATTTAGATATAATGAGACTTGTCCTAAAGTATCTGAGGTTGAATTCCTTCAAATATGGGCTATCAGTAATCTTGTGACCTCTTACTAACACATATTCCTGCTCATGATGAGGATTGTTACACCCATTTCCAGTTTCCATTTTTTCTTAATATCGGAAGCGTTTCCTATTGTCAGTGGATGCATGCAGTTTTTTAAACGTCAGACTCGGTATCAGTTACGGGAAAGAATATACAAGAATTGGATTAGAACTCTATAGAAAGTGGATCAGTGAACTTCTGAGATTAAAGAGTCTAGAAATGACATTTCTGTTGAGCCTGTTTTTCTCCTCTTCTTTTCTAGGAGAGTTCAGTGCGCGAACAAGATGTGAACTACCAGCTGCGAGTGACAATGTTTGATAGAAACCATCAGCACTTCTTTGGGAAAACATGGAAGAGTTCAACTCGGAAGATGAAAAACAACAACATTTCCTTTAATGAGGTAACTTTCCTTCAAACATGCAACTCTAAGGCATTTCTCATTTACTAAGTTGTAGCCATTTTGTTAAGCATTAGATTGGTGCAAATTTAGCACAGCCATAATTGAATCAATCCCAACTCAAAAACGTTACTGATCAACCATGTTAAAATCAGCACTAATGATTGGATTGTGTCCCGCTTTTCTTTTCAGAGTTTTCCTAGCTCAGTTACAAAATGAAGTGATGACCAGTAGCAGTGTTTACAATCTCCTACAAGTAGAGGCAGATCCCATATTTATGTGAAGCAACAACTTACTGCTTGCTTTGTTTTAAGTTTCAGAGTTCAGTGACAGTGAGCTGCTTCACTAGGGAGAGGATTTTGCAAATGCAGCATGAGTCTCATCTAACTTCATCTAGGCACGTGTGTGAAAGTGTGAAAAGTGTGAAAAACAAAAGTTCACCTTGATGTGCCATAAAAATCACTCATGTTTGTCTTTGTATTACTGAAATGTTTGGAAGGAGAATATAAGACCAGGAAAACACCCAGTCATCAAGTTCTGGTGGTCAAGCCTGCTGTGCTCTTTCATCTCAGTTTTCTCATGTTATTGAAGAAAAGTTTGATAATATCAGCAGATAATATCAGATATTATCATAAAATAATAACGATGGCAGATAATATTGCCCCTCTTAACCAGAGAGGGGTGCTAAAGAGCACAATCTTACATGGTGTTGCTTTTAAAGAATGCAACATGTAGTGGCTCCTATAATGCTACATCCTCTTAAATACATCCTGCTGGTAGGATGTTGGTCATTCGTAGTAGTGATCATTTTTTTGGCCAGCACCTTATCCATTTAGGAATTCATTGCCCAATGCCAATGTAGAGCTACAATCATGAAAAGAAGAATTGGGAACGTGTGAAGTTAGAAACAAAACAGCATCCCAAAACATTCTGATTGGACTTCAAAGAAGGAAAAGGAAAATAGAGCGAGATGAAGCCGACTTTGGGAAATTTACAGAAGTTGAGGATGCAGAATATTAGGTTAGATGGAGACAAATGATTTGCTGTGGTAACCCCTGAGGGGAACAGCCCAAAGGAAAATGAAGAAGAAGGCCTAGAGCAGACAAGAGTTTCTTGGATATTACTGGAGTACATTCCAGGAAGCAATAATGGCACTAAAGCTGTGCCGCAGGCAATGACATGTCTGCCTTTACCTGCTGGCCTTCGATGCTGGTCTCACATACCTGAGATGACCACACGTAACTATCAGAGAAACGAGCACATATTCTGGTTGACTGACAAAAAGGGCAACAAAATCTCATGGCTGGCCTCATATCCTGAAACCATGATTCAGCACTTGTGCTTCAGACATAGTAAACAGTAGCAGCTTGCCAGTGCCACCTTATTATCACACAACTTTGATCTTTGGGCCATTGCTGTCTTTTCTCTATTTGAATCATCTTAAATTTTTTCCCCACTCTTTTCACCAACCATTCTTCTTTTCCTCTTATGTTTTCTGTAATCACCATTAGATGGGGAACAGCAAAATCAGTTTTTCATGTCAAGCTTTGTGTGATGTACTCTTTGAAAAATGTGCTTTGATGATGAAATATCCAATAACCTATTGAAAATATTCGACTGAATTTCGTCATAGTCAAGGACCTGTGATACAAAAGATAAAATGTGCTATACTGTACTGAAAAATGGTACAAGGCAGATTATAATCATGCTGCCCAACCTTGGAAGAAAAACCTCATATTTTACTGTTACTTTGGTGGCTTGACTTGTGTACTATATTGCATGTAAAGCTACTAGTTACAAGTATTTCTTTACAGATCATTGAGTATTTTGTAAGCTTTCTTATCTTATATGACAGTATGATTCAAACCTTTGACACATATTTAAAGTTGCCATTTCTGCAACATTGTGAGCTAAACAGCAGCAGGATGATAAAGCTGACCAGTGACATTGGTACATTTTCAGAAATTAATTTAAGATCAAGCCAATGTGTTGATTTGGAGCTTGGAATCAAGGGCATGCTCTAAAACAAAATAGTCCATTTGAAACATGGAATTGCACATTATTAAGGTAGAATATTTGATTTGAAATGTATCATACAGGCAAGTGGTAAACCATGGGATTTAATGTTGATGATGGTTTCTGGTATTTTGTCCTTCCAAAACCATAAACAAAATTTAAAAGTCTATAACACAATTTGAGATATAATTTTTTTTTCAACCTGTAAACCTTTTTTTTCTTCTTAAAATTTCAGCTCCATTTGAAAGAATATATTTTTGCTTTTAGGAAGTGATTTCCATCACTCACATTTTCAGAGTGACAGTCATCACAAATCCTTTGCATTGCTTTGTGGTACTATGTCACACAAGATATTTGTAAGAGCGACAGTGGACATCATGACAAAAAAAAGTGATTATGGAAGAGAAATCAAGACCTGTGACTGAAAGAGGGGTCTCACAATTTAATATTGGACAGTGCTAAAATTTTCAAAAGTTCCTCTATGCTGCTTTAAATATATTTAGTGATGGCAAGCAGAAATCTCAGAGGTCACTGGAGTCATTAAATACCAGTCTCTATAAAACATAATGATAAGTATATCATTATATACTTTTTTGCTTTAAAAAAAATCCACCTATGATGAAAAATAAAATGAAATGTGATGAATTATAGAGTATACTCTGCAAGATTTAGATTTGTTTCTGTTGTGCAGCATTGTTTTGGGAGCCTAAAGTCATGATGCAGAACTTGATTTCAACCCTCGACTTTCATGGAGAGCCATCAAACATCATTTTAAAGCCACTTTCATTAGCAATACCACTTCTGATCACATGCAGGCAGCATATGACAGGTTCATGTATCAGGCTCCAGGCTTATGACACAATGAAATGTACCTCCAGTGGGACAAAGTAGTGTAAGACGACGTTGTGCTGGACCATCCTCACCAATTAGCACAGAATTATCAATGGCTCATCTGTCAACACAGTAGATCTGTTTGCTCCCACTGACATGGTATTGCCATACAGATATAGCTTTAAACAAACAAACAAAAAAAAGAAAAAGGGGTTCTGCAGCAGATGTGCAAATCTAAATAAACCAGATTTTTATTAATACAAGGAAGCAGAAGCCACTCAGATGTTCTGAACCCACAGAACAATGGTAGCAGGCTTTTTAAAAGAGTTCTAACATCCGTGTGTGGTGGTGGTGTGCACACTGAAAGGAACAGGAACATATTGTACCTGTTTCAAACGGCATCTTTTATTCAGGAATTTGGGGAATCTCACTTTTAGCACTTTGAATTACCTTGTGTATGAATTGTGCTCTACAAATAAACTTGCCTTGCCTTTTAGTTTTGTTTACGTGTGTCTGTAAAACAGATATTTAAGCTTTTTTCTATATATATGTACTTTATATCTTTTTTTTCTTTGACACTAAAACCCAGTGAGATCTAGAACATCAGTTAATATGAAATCCACTCTGATCCTTTTTAAATTTCATTTCCTAACACACTTTCTCAGTCATTTATCTGAAGTTTTCTGTGCGTCCTGGCTGGAGGCTGGTCACCCAGAGTTTTATGAATGCATCAGAGTCAGTCAGAGTCAGAGTCAGTCACACTGTGAGCTGTGGCTTGCTGGTTAATGCAGAGTGTTGCATACGTCCTTTATAAACACACCAGTGAGTCACAGCAATGGCACATTCTGATTTCTAGTTTTGTCACCATCCGCTTTCTCCCTGCTCTACAGCTTAATCCAACACTCTTGTAGTATACAGCGTTACTTTCATCCACCATAATACTCATAGCCTCTATAAGATCCACTGGGTATCCTAATCAGCATCTAAATCCCATTATCCATCCAGGGTAATAATATAAACCACATCATATCTTATCAGGATGATAAAGTGGGCCGAGCCCCTTCAGTGTCATTCTGTAGGAGCTCCAGCGGTTGTTTTTTTTAAATTTTTTTTATTGGATTTGGTCTGATGCGCTCACATTCATGCT
Organism: Arrhamphus sclerolepis; assembly: GCA_037176975.1. Taxonomy (NCBI): domain Eukaryota; kingdom Metazoa; phylum Chordata; class Actinopteri; order Beloniformes; family Hemiramphidae; genus Arrhamphus; species Arrhamphus sclerolepis. Next base: position 6,101,835 of record JBAMYA010000009.1, read on the forward strand.
GGTGTTTATGAGAAGTAAACCGCTGTTTGATATCCAAATACTATCAGAGAGGAGATTCTCGTCTATGTTATATGAGCACTGTGATAACTGTAAGCCACCCCTCCCTTCTCCCAGTCAGCCATGATGGATCGGTTTTAATATCTGGTGAAAAGAAAACAGGGAGAGCGATTAAAGAATAGAAGAAGAGAACTCAAACCAATCTGTGTTCCTTCTTTGTGTTGGATCTCGTTCTTGCTCAGAAGAGGTTGTGACACTGAGTCGCTGGTGACGTGTCTGTTGTTTGTTTTTATTTTTGCCAGTTGTGATGTCACCTCAGCCCCAAGAGGCTTCTATCTTTAAAGTAAAGTCCTCTTTATTTCACCACAATGTGCTGGCATGTCAGCACTTAGAAGTTTTGTCTTTTTTTGAGTAACTTTTAAAGCCCAGGTGGGAAGTTTTAGACTTTCTCAAAGGGAAGTTCACATAAGTGTGAGTTTTTAATATGATAATAAAATGAAGCCATTTCTGATAACACTGAATTTTATGTATGTTTGTTTAAGAATTTTTTTTAGAGCAAAATCAGTATGAATTTCTTTCCATTGCACATGCCACATGATTGATGTTTTTCACCTTTTGATTTCTTCATTCATATCATGAATGAGATGTTGGGCAACTCTTCAGGTCAAGTGTCTTCTCAATAATTTGGAAGTGAAGGTTTTGGTCAGAAGAGGGCAATGTTGTGCTACAGATAGACAGAGGGAGGACATGATAGACTAAAGGAAGTAGAGAGAAATGGGGCTCTTTCTCTGTGATCACTCCATTTGTACTCCCTGGGTTGAGCCAGTGGTTTCTTCTCATACGTGCAGCATCATCAAGCCGACAGCTAGGCTTGGGAGAAAAGGCCACGACCATACAAGCTTTTTTTTTTTTTTTTTTAATGTCACTAAATGTTGGCATTGCATAGCATAAATAGATACATGTCCTTATTTTTCCTTTTTTTTTTTTGTTGTCTCTAATAACCTTAATCCCCTTTCCAAATATAAGCTTTAGGCCAAACCTCTAAAAGATCCCTCAGCAGGGTAGAGTGTCTCGTCTTAGATCCTGACAGTGTGATTAAAAACATTTTTGCTTCACCAGCATGCTCTCATATAACCTTATTAAAGCACTTCAAAGAAGTGAAAGGCAGAATACAGTGCCTTGCTGATTGGAAATTATTTGAACACCAGTCCAACTGTTCCCATTTCTTGTTGTGTGCCAAACAGTATTTTTGCACCTAACTATCACGTATGACTGCTCCTCTGATTCACAACTACTCAAGCATGGAAATTCAGCTGTTACGTGGGAAAGAGCCGTTCCCCTTACCCCTGCGTTTAGGGAAAAAGGGATTATTTAATTCTCATGTATACTATTTATTTCACTTTGAAAAAAAAAAGCTCATACCATAATAAGTCATGTTCCTTCCCACTGATTTTAGGCCCGCCATGGATTGGCGATGTGGTATGTGCATTGGTGAAGTGCTGTGCCGTATCAACACATGCTGCATGTGCCTATCCACACCATCGATCTTTCTGTTGTGCTGCTGCTGCGGTGCAGCTACTGCCTACATCTTTTTACACAGCAGTGCCTTGGGTAATGGCCATAAATACAGAGGGTTTTGTGTAATTCACAGTTGAAATGAGTCAAAGAAGAATATGACATGAATGTTGCCCGGATGTATCTCGAGATCAGCGATGTGCACTTGTATGTTGGTCTAAGAACTAATCTAGGAAATAAAGAAAAGCACCATCATAGCAGGTAAACAAAAAATAGAAAGTAATTTTAATGTTGCTAGCACTGAAATTAAGACTGGCAGTCCTGCTCTGATTATCTAATGTTTTACAGCAGACATACCATAATGGCTCAAGTGGTAACAGCATTTTTAGCACATTTTTAGAAACTCTCCTTCAGTGGAACCACTGCTCTTTCTTTTTTGGTTCCATTTTCATAAGTAGCCTTGTAATAATCCTTTGAAGCCAACTGCTTTTTTTTGTTGTTTATATGTGCACATATCTACTTTTAAAAATCTATTTAAAGTAAAAGGCAAACAATAAAAAATATCTTTTGCAAAAAAAAAAAAACCCTGCCAAGGGTGCATCCCGCCTTATGCCTGAAAACAGCTGGGTATTGTGCAAACCTGAAGAAGATGAAGCATGTGTAGTTAATGAATGGATGTGGCAGATGTATTAGCTTTGTCATAATTTTAAAGCATGAAAGATAAAGCCAGGATTCTTGTCTTTAAAATTCCAAATATAAGAACTTGCTGTTTGTTATTTCCCTTAAACTCTTGCTACCTCCTTAACACACCTGGTACAGCTGTTGCTGCTCTTTTGTTGTCGTTTCACATGTTTGGATTATAGATTGTGCCATCTCCAAAATGTCGTCCAGATTCTGTATTTCAGTGCTTTCTTCTTTCTCTCGAATGGTTTAAGAACTTACAAAGTTGAAGCACAATTGCTACAAAGTACTTTCTCTTTTGGCTTTACACACTTTATCATATGAAAAAATACTAAATACTAAATGCACAATTTAGTGTACCTGAAAATAGATTCCAACACCACCCTCAGCTGGAAAGCTGTCACATAGTTGTTTTTTTTTTTCATGACATTTGTGGAAAATGACAAATCTTGCTTTGCTGGCCATACAATATTTTTTGTTCCCATGTGAATGTTCACTGACCAAGCATGCTCTTGAGGCGTCTTGTTTCATTTATCCTGCCCTGCTACGTTCTTGGAAAAAGGGTTAGCTGTAAATTATAAACCTCTGTTTAATCTTGGCATGTCCTGTCTTTCACTCAGTTTGCTTTGTTTTTGTTTTTACAATCTGTGGCACTTCCTTAAGTAAAAGTAGCAGGGCTATGAAAACTGCCAGCATGAAAAGCTGCATGATTGATGTACAAGAGCTGCTATGGCAGCATGGTTAGGCCTTCAACTTACCTCTGAGCTTAATTCCGTCTCCCAACTGGCATTCCACACTAAAAGATATATACTTCAATTATACATGGGGATGGTGGGGTGAAGACTGCATGCCTTGCCTGAGAACTGATCAATATTTCAGCTCCAAGGGGAGCAAACATATCGTGGAGCAGCTGCTGCTTAACAGCTTTACACAGTAGAGTGACACATCCTGTAATACACAGCTATGTACTGTGGGTGTGTATATGTGTGATCGAAGGAGCTCAAGGGCCACAAGAGCTACTGCTGAGGTGACAGTAGGGAAAGATGAGAGCCTTGAGGGTGTTTTAGCTGTGTGTGTGGCTTTTTATTTTTATTTTTTTAGTGTGTGTTGTGTATATCTACTTGAGTACAGTTCTTCCTCCACTTCTTATTTTTGCCCCTCTCCCGTTTTCATCCAAATGCTAAGAACTACCATTCTTAAACACATAACACAACCACACAAGAAGAGCTCGTTGCAGTATTTCTGCCATCAGTTCTCCCTGGGGCCTGCACTGGCAGCGTGTGTGGGCGGGTCTGGAGACGCAGGGGAATGAGAGAGATTCTGGCTGTCTTGTACTTTGTTGTGCCAGGATTTGACATGTCAATTCCATCTTTAACTCCCTCAACATGAGGTCTGGCAGTGTGCCACATTAGAGGCGCAGAAGGTAAAATTAAGTAATTTTGGGGGTAAATTAACAAGAGTTGTGTTGATTATGGCTGTAATTTTTTCCAGGCATGTAGGAAACGGAGCTTGTGTTGACGCAGACATTGGCTGGGACTTGTGCTGTGATCATTTTTGCATTAACTTGCATATGAGTTAAAATGTGATATCTCACATTTACCTGCTACAACGTTTTTCTGTGACTTGACCAACTTCTAGAAGTTGATGCAAGCAACAAATTTAGTTTGGAGAGTTGCAAAAAAAATTGTGCTGATAGATATTAAAGGATGCTTTCTTGAATTGATTCTTCAGTTGGTAAGTTAACTGTTGAGGATTGAGGGTGCAGGACTGGCTATAAACACATGCATAACCCCTCACATACAGTACTGTTGTTACTGATACAAATAGGGTGTCTTGTATGTATGTGCGTGGAGTTTTAGTGTGCATGTGTGGATTTTCACTGGTTTATATACAAGATGTTGCATATGTGTGTGTATGTGAGAGTTGATTTTATGTGTGTGCAAGTGATAATAGTGGTATATGCATGATTTCAGAGGCGTGTGTGGGAGTTAAAAATGCATTTTGTCCTATACGGCCCCTCATAGGACAGTGTGACCTCAAATCAGTATATATCGTGATTAATTGAACATGTTGTCTTAGTTATGATAAATGAGCGACTATTTTAGTATTATTTTTATTTTTTGCAAAAGCAGACAGCTTAACTATATGTGGACATTCATTGAATATTTCAGAGAATAGAAATAATTGAAACAAATGACATGAGCAAGATTACTTTGTGTTGTGGGTCATTCTGCAGAGCTGTGGTTTCATGTTACATTGGACATTTTGCAGATTGAGTAACTTTACATCTCACCTCACACACATTGAATCGAGTCATCTTTCAACCCACATGATATTGTCACTTGCACATATATCATCCATAAAAAGCGTAAAAATTATTTATGTAAGGACTTTTTTTTGTTGGAATATATCATGCTACACAACTGATACACAGCTTTGTAAAAAGGACCCTTCTGAATTGCAGTTTCAAGTAAAATTCGATTAATTGCACAGCCCAACATCCGATAGTTTTTTGAATATATGTGCAATTCTCCACATGCAGAAAAATCCCTACTTGGCAATAGTATAGTAAGCAGCTTCAAAAATGGCCTTGGTCTTTATTGGTCTTTTTCAAAGACTCATCTATGGCTCAAAATAAAAATGGTGTGAAATTGAATAAATGTTGGTCTTTTCATGCTGTGGGAGTGCATGATATTGAGACATGACGAAGGTGGTCTTAGTAAATGGAAATGCTGTTGGATTTGTATGACCTTCACGCTCTGGCACCACTGCGCGGATAAACTGTTCTGCCACCTTAAGTGATATCCAAAAGCCACTCAGTACAGTCTGAGGCTATAACACAGTCTTTAATCTAGAATATTTCTTTTTGAATTGAGAGAGGGCTCCTTGTTTCCACGCTCTGTATTGCTCTCCCTGAAAACTTTGACTTCACACCCAGAAAGTCGATGTTTGTGTGCAAATTTGTTCCACCTTTCCTCAAAGCTGCTTTCTGGACTCAATTTTAATGCTACACGTATAAATACTCTGCTTTCCAGTTTGCGCTTTTCTCGTTCTAGTCTTCTCTTGTGTGCTCATGAATCTTCTGGTCTTGGACTTTAGTGAAACAACCTAATCAAGAGTCCCAGCCAAGAGAGTGATGCTGATGTCACCAGCCACTTTTCCAGCCTTTTGCTGTGCCAGTTCCAACTTTTTTGAGATGTGCTCCTGCCATTAAAGTCAAAATGGGCCAATATTTTCCATGAAATGATAAAATGTCTCAGTTTCAACATCTGATAGATTCTTTCTGTGCTATTGGGGCAAAAAAAAAGGTTTATGAGATTTGCAAATCATTCCATTCTGCTTTTATTTTCATTTTGCACAAATGGTACACAGTACCAAATGGTACACAGTACCATTTGTTTTACACAGCATCCCTTTTTTGGATTTGGGATTGTAAAACTCTGAAGTTGCTGTTTTAAGAGGCCCAAAAACCTGCAAGAGAAAAATGCCTGTTGGAATCATAATTTAGAGTCAATTCAATGAAAGTAAACTTGGAAAAAATTGATAGGATTTGATAGGATTGCAGAGGAGGGTGAAACATTGTGATGTGGTTTTGATGTGTAATTGAGGCTGCATACTGAGGTAAGATGGTCAAATATAATACTAGTTTTAAATCGTGTGAAGTAGCTAACATCGAGTCAGTGTGCCATGTAACATGAGAAATAACATATAATCGGCTGAGAACCTTTTTCCAGACTTTATTTGCCTTTGATTCTTAGATAGAATAGCTGAATTGTTTTTAAATGTCTACTTTTTCCAAATGAGAGTGAGTTCGTTCAAGCAGATAGATGATAGAATTTTCAACTCCAATCCCAGGACAGACATCAGGCTGCAGATGGATCTTTTTTTCTTTCATGATTGCTGGCCTCTGAAATCCTGCTTGATAGAAATCACATCATTGTCATCTTTCTTCGGTAAGTGCTATGGTCAGCTCATCATTGGCTGATGGCTCAGTATTTCTCTGCACTTTCACCTGCGCTTCTTTTTCTTCTCATCCTCTTAGCTATGGATGTCCTTAGAGCACATGAAAGGAGTTTTTTCTTTTGGATACTTCAACCACACTGACATGTCAGGGGACACAGCATTTGCTGCCACCATTAATGCCTCATTTCCTCCACACCCCAGCAACTGAGGCATCATTTTTGACCTTGAGTTCTCAGTCAGCTCAATTACACTTTCTGCTTCAGGGTGAGCTTCTTCATTCACTTTTACGATTTGATGCTTCAAAATAGTTTTCTTTGTGTAGTATATGTTGAGGGGTAGATTATGGAAACATTTATGTGAAGATGTCACTGAGTTTTGTCGTGATCAAGTTTACTGACTGCCTAGCAAGAAATAAAACAGCTGCTCGCACAACACCGATAACGATGCAAACTGAGGCTCTTCTTGGGTATATTATAACCGCAAATCAAAAATGATTAATCTGTGATTTGGATTGATTATATGAGAACTTTAAAGACTTACAAATAATATTGGACATACAGATGTTAGCTGACTACTCATTTGTTTCCATCCTCTGAGTAGCATGTGCATGTTCTGTGCTGAAAAATGACAATTAACTGTTGCTTAAATGACACATTCATCTATAATTTACAAGGAAATTATTGATATTTAACTAAATCAAGCTTCCAGTTCTAAATATACCATAAGTTGAAACAATTCATTGCAAATGATTATTTAAATGAATTAGAGTAGTTTGATAATCACACTGATTTTCAGTGTATGTTAGACAGAGAGTCAGTCAGCAGCAAAATTTTTTAAAAGTTTTGTAAGTGCAAGGGTGTCTTACTAAAAGTCTTTTTGAATTAACTGTCACACTTACTATATGCATACTTGTCCTTTCTGCATAGCTGCAAACCAGTGACATATATGCCATAAGGGAGCCAGAACGCTCTATCCTCGTCATTTTCATTGCCTTTCTGTCATTGACACTGCCATCTCTCATCTCTTCTATTCTTGTGACAGATATAGAATTTCACACCAAGCGGATTTGTGATGCCGATACCCGCTGGTTCTGTGACTGTAAAATGACTTGGTCTGTCTTGCCTTCTCCCTTTTCTT
>JBAMYA010000009.1:6133384-6145886 GCA_037176975.1 Arrhamphus sclerolepis
GTACCTAGACTAAAATTTAATCTGAATGTGTTGTCAGTTTTTCTGATTGATGCTTCATCCTGAAGACAATCAGCAACCAAGGACATTGTTGTAAACATGCCGTTGTTAAAGCTTCAACCCGACATGCCGGAAACAAGTCACACCAGGGAATTGTAGGAGAAAGGAACGGCCCTTTCAGAGTGTTTTTGGCAGATGATGAGTCAGTAGAGATTTCTCGGTGATGACTGTCAGGAAATGAAAGGGTAAAACTTTTTTTTTCTTTTTTTCTTTTAAGCAAAGCCTTCAGTGTCATTCTTTGCTCTTCTTTAAATGAAGAAATAATCCAGTTTTGATAGAAATGATGGCTTAGCTTAAAGTCTGGCAGTTGGATTCTCCTGTGAATGTGCTTATTCAAGTACCTGTCTGCCTCACAAGATATGAAAGCACAAGAAGAAAACTTTTATTCAAAATGTGTTTAGTTTAGTTAGTTTTTGTATGGTCATCTCAACCTGGCTCTGTTGGTCCCCACATTTACAACATACATGTATATGCAAAAGCCTTTGCTCCCTGTAGCTAAAGCTGTATTCTTTACAACTGTATGAAGTTTATTGTTATTTGTGACACAGACTTCTGCATCAGTCCCTAAGAAGACGCCTTATTGAAATTAATTTCTTACCGTCTCACAGTGTGTGTTGCTCTTCAGGAGCTCGTCCCCTGAGCGTTGTTGACAAGTTGAACACTTTAGTTAAACCTCCAGGTGTTACCAGAGAAACAAAGTTATGCCTCGTATAAAGCAAAAGATATTCATTGACAGTGGTGAACAAACAAACAACCATGCACAGTCTCTCCTACGTTTAATTTTCAATTCATGAGGACCTTTAAATGTGTTTTTGTGGACCGTGGGAGGAAGCTGCTGTACCCAGACAAACTTTCACTCACACAGGAAGCACATGCACACTCTGCACTGACAGAAACCTTTTTGAGAGCACCACCATTTGCCACCCTGGTTAGTTCGTTTAAGGCCAAGGATTATGCATCATGATGATTTGAGATAGTTAGCCATTGGATGTTATTAGTGTCCTTGAGTCCTTACTCTGATTTTTCCCTTGTACTTAAGGCTACAACAAACGAAGGTCGGCAGCGAATCCTTGATGGTCTGTGGTCTAAGTAAGATGTAATCTGAGAGCTGCATGCCAATCCAAACTTTGGAGTTTGACAACAGATGGTTAAAAACACTAAGCACAAAATGAGCAGGAGTTTAGCCATCACATTCCTTAACCACCTAAAAATAACTCGCAGACTCAAAGGGGGTGGTGAGTTTTTACCGTATTGTCAGCTGCCAAAAGTCACTTCATTAGAAGCTAATATCTATCCAGGCATAAAGGATGAGCCTTTTTCATTTAACCTCACAATAAAACATCTTATGCAGGTTATGTTAAAATGAAAATTTTTGCTGCATGATTATGTCCGCAAAATGTTAGACGTGCAAACATGCTGGCTCTGGATTATCTATCGAGCAGAAACCTGTATCCTCAGCAGAGATGTTCTCTTTTCAGCCCCACGCGGAGCAGGAGGTGATGATATGTACCAAAGTGGTATATCAGTATAGTGCCACACGCTCAAGCTCATCACCTCTAAGCGATCACAGGGTCTCTCTCAGCCTCTTCGTCCCTAACCTTGTCTACCTCTCGGTTCTGCTCCTCTCTCCTGCTACCCTCATAAATGAATCATCACATCGCCCAGCAGAGCAGAAATGTTTCTTAATTGCATCGACATCTCCAGAACTGTCTTTCAAACACACACACACACCATTAAGGAGGGTGTTGGTGTGTGTGGAGGCACATGGTGCTGCTGCTCGCGTGTCTCACTGCTGTGTGTCCTGTCAATGCAGCTCAGTGTTAAAGGCATGCATCCATGTCCTCTCTCCCCTCATTGTTGTCCTCCTCTCCCATGTTCTCCTGCTGTAATGATTTGGATCAGATGCTGCTGTGTGGAATTAGGATCTGCTGCCCTCCTCCCCCTCCCGCGCCCCGTCTCTCACGCTGGCCCTCTGGCTGACAGACATCTCGTTAGTGCTGCATGTCTGTCAGTGAGGTTTGAGATTGAGCTGTGCCCCCGCATATCCCTGATGTCTACGCTCACACACATGCACAAACTCGCACTTATTCGCAGGCTAAGTTGTCCACAGCTTTGAACAAGACAGTCTTTCAGGCCTCGGTAATGATCTCATGTCCTGCGCTTTTAATGTGTTGCTTTATTGGAAACGTTGCTTTTGTCCCACGCACACGAGGCTCCCGTTTTGTTAAACATTGTTTTCTATCTTTTTTCCTTCCCCTATATATCCCTTTCTCCCTTTTTCTTTTGTCAGGTGGAAATCAAGATGAAGAAGACAGATGGCATTAGATGGGAGAACCTGGAGGGAGAAGGACAGGAGTCCAACATCAAACACTTCGATCCCCGTCAGTCCTCAGCTTCAGCATTTACACCTATTCCCTCAGCTGCTCTCTGTTTCTGTTCCCTTCACTCTGTCTTCCCCCTTGTTCCTCAACCACTTCTTCTTTCTTTCTCACTGCAAAGATCAATATAACCTCGTGTTTGTCTGTACTTCACTAAATTGAGAGTAGTCAGTGGAACTCGGCTAGAGCCTTTCAGTAGTCTGATGGCAGAAGTAGGCAGGGTGAAGGAAAGGTATGACAAAAAAATGTGACTCAATATTTGAGCCCACACATTCCTGACAGGATTAATTACTTATGTAAGTGTGTTGGGGGGAGGGGGAGTGAAAGTGAAAGTCATGACTTGGACTCCCGTTACGTTTAAATCTGATATTTGACATCTTTATGACTCGGTCTGGCTTTGCAGTGTGTCCATAGTTGGCCTGAATCTGTCTACTGTGTGTCTGTTGATGTATTCATGGAAATCTGTGTCTGGATTACATTTCCTCCCCTGCGTCTCCATCTCTCATTCAGATTATAGAGGCTGTACATTCAAAGGATGTAGAAATGCAAACACAAGGTTATTCTTTGGCAAATATGTTTGACAAACTGATAGCATAACCACTGAAGTGAATTCAGACTCGCAGCATGATTAGATAATAAAAGTTGATCTATGTAATTGCATTGATTTAAATATTCAATAAGAACATTTTAGATGTTTCAATTTTGCTTCAATTCTTTATGAATTCTGTTTAATATGTCTAGGAACTTTCCACTGATGGTTGGAAATGAATTCATATAAAGTGGTGCCTCTCTAACACGGTTTCCTTCCTGCATCAGATCAGTACCCTACGTCATCCCACTACACCAGCAAGTGGGACAAGATGGTGTTGGACTTAAGTGAGGAGGAGAAAAGTGAGAAGCTGGAGGGAGATGCTGCGCTCAACAAGCTCTTCCAGCAGATCTACTCAGACGGTTCCGACGAAGTCAAACGAGCCATGAACAAATCCTTTGTGAGTGTTACGTTCCAAGTGTTTGTGCAACTTCCAGGCTTTCTGAGGACTAGAATGTAGTGAAATGGAATTGAAAAGTCTTCCTATATGTTTCAGCTTATGATTTGCATCTTCTGTCGGTTAACAAAAGGAGACATTCTCAGTCAACTTCCTGTATTGATTTCTCTTCCCGTAAAAGTCACTTCTTTCATTATAAAAACTTAGGACTTTTTTTTTCTTCCTTTGGCACAGAATCTTCTCACACTTGGATATGAAAGTAGAAAAACAACAATAATAATGCTGCTGCAGTTGAAAGAACCGAGGGGCCTTTTAGTGGGAAATCGGTAGTTCCTCAATAAAGTGTTACGTTTCAATATTTAGTTTAAGACGGTGCACTCAGTGCTGACCTTTATGTGGTACAGCTGCACACAGAGCTTTTAAATTTTTAACCTGACTCTCAAAAAAGCCACTTTTCTAACCCATAAAGTATTTTATTTGGATTCTATTGAACTGAATATTCCCTGATGTACCTACTTTAGTTTACACTCATATTTATTTATCAGCAGCAGTTTAAAGCGAGACTTGTTGGTAAATTGGGACAAAGTCTAAAAAATATATTCTGCCTTTGTGGTTTCCATGGCAACATGACACGTGGACTACAGTTGTTTTTGCCTAGTAACCTTTAAGATGACGGTAGAATTGTGAAGTTTCTTATTTTCAGAGCTGTAATTTTGTTTTTGTAGCTTTGGCAAAAACAAAGAAATAAAAGCAGAAAAAACGAACTAAAATGACACGAAAGGTGATTGTAGTGCTTCTGTTTGCCGTTTGTGTAGTGAATAATGGCGGCGCTGCATGAGAAAAGATGACTCGTACATGGAACGCACATTAAGCAGCTGAATGACATCATCTCCTGCCCACAGCGACCCACCACCACCCCAAATCCAGATGTTTACCGGAGCCACTCTGAGTACCTGTCCTACCACAGGAACCTTTTTCGGCCTCGTAGAGGTTCCTGAAAGCCTTATTCGCTGCGCTGTTCCTTGTAATGGAGACATGTGTCAACGATCCGGCCCTGAAAAGCTACCCAGAACCCCCGCCAGTGGAAACGCAGCTTTTGTGAACCTGAAGACCCTGACATTAGACTTAACGACCTCACTGAGCCAGAGAATACTGTGCTCTTCAGATTTATGCATCTTTACAAGCAGCAGAAATAACAGTTTCTATCTCATTCAGCTTCTGTTGGTGACGTGTCCTGCAGATTAGTGAGCAGTCTCAATCTCAGATTTAAAATCTTTAATCAACTTGATTTTAATCAGATTGATTGAGTCACCACTTATTATTATCATTATTGTTTATTTATATAGACTCTTGGTTTATTCAGGAATACCCCTTTATTCATCTTTAGTACTCTTTTTCATGCAAAAAAATGTAGGAAAAACCAAAGAAAGCAGCATGAGGTTCAGTATATGAATCTAAACAGAGAGATCTGCGTTTTTGACAAGAAAAAATGAAACGATCATTTGTAATCTTTCTCTTGCATATTTAATGGAGAGCTGACCTTTTGATAAAGGCAGCTTTGATCTTTTCAAAAAATAATTATGTAAGTGATGTTGATGTCTGTCATTTAATGTGTCCAGACAGTAAGTGAGGCAAATTAAGACCTTGTTTACACACATTTCACTCATGGATTATGTATTTATCAGCCCAAAAGAGGAAGTTTTCTCCTTCTTCGTCTTCTTCTTTTGAGCATGCACGCTGAACTGTGTGTGACCCTCAGCCTCTCTCAACCATCCATCTGCACTTTTCCCAAGACACACATTGATTTGCCACACTCATGTCGCCTGAATCCCTGGAACGGAGGTGGTGAGGGCAAGGTGGGAAAACTCAAAGTCAAAATGACAGCTCTGAAAATAAGACCCAGTGTGAAAAATACAGTAATTTACTTTCATTAAACAATGCTTGAGTTATAAAACGGTCAGTTGAAATGACTTTTTTTCCCAAGCATTTGAAGTAAATGGAAAACTCGCAGCTGATGTTGTCTGCAGCAGCGTCGGATTGTCCAGTTTATGACCTTGGCTCTGTGTGTTTCTAAGTGGATGAAGAATTGTTTTCTGTCATCTCTAAAAACACAAACCTGATGCTCATTAATGCTCAGGACCTTCAGGACGAGCCCGTGCTCTGGATGGTTGCTGTTCTGAAGGTCCTGTGGGCAGAAAGCAGCGGTGCGGCTGCGCTGTGGTTTCTCTCCTTCCTCAGCATGACCTCAGGTCCCACCAGGAGCCTTTCAGAAGCTGAGCATTTCCAAGTGTTGCCTGTTCAGTCGTCAGACTCCCTAGTTTATCAAAAAGTCTGAAGGTCAGGCGAGGGGTGTGGGATTTGCTGTTTTAGTTCCATATTCCTCACCATGTCTTGAACTTCCTTCTGTTGGAGCCTTCTGTTTGTACTGAGAAGAAAGAATTTCTAAGTTTATAGATGGAGGTTTCAACCAGAACGCTTCCTAAAGTTGGCTGACTCATTCATCCAGGTCATGGTAATTCAGTTTAAGCTAACTACACGGAAGGTGTGACATCTTCAAGGACAAAGAAGCGTACGAGCTTTAATTCAAACCTTCTAGAGCCTCCAGAAGTTGGTTTTGCATCAACGCTCGGATGGATGGATGGATGGATGGATGGATGGATGGATGGATGGATGGATGGATGGATGGATGGAATGATGGATGGATGGAATGATGGATGGATCTTTATTCATGTCCCAATGGGCAGTTAATTTTACAGCCAGTCACAACAAAAACAACAACACACCAACGATTAATATTTAGCTAGAGGTGTGGCACTAAACTCTCCTGCTTCAACCAATGATGGTTAACTGAGTGGTTAAAAATACAAACCAGTTCTGTCTTATTTTACTCCCATTATTCTGATTATCACTGACATTTCTATGCGCTTTGACGTGAATTAATATTTCTAACATGGGCTAGCTTCATGTGTAATCCAGCCGTTTTAAAGGTTCATTTACTGACTTTTCAGTTAGAATGACATCAGCTCAGGTGTGATGTCAAGAACCAGAAGAACCTGTCCTCACATTAAATGTCTTTGTCGCGTTTATCCTCGGCTTCCTCGACTTAACAGGACGTTGATGGACACCCGGGAGTCCGACTGTGGTGTTTGATTTTGAGTATAAAACAGATTCTCCAAGTTATTCTTCTGTGATTCTGATTGCAACTGTGTATAAATTGTTGATTCAGCCGGGGCTGAACGTCAGAGTAGACCTGGTGAAGCAAAACAGATGGTCGTTCGTAGGATGCTTCTGAAATGCACCGTGGGACTTTTGGTGGGAGCGCTCTCTTTGACTAGAAGGTCGTGGTTCATGTCGGCCTGAGCTGCAGCTCCCACATCCCTGCTGGGAGCCAAGAGCAAGGGCTTGAATGTTTGATGTGTCCGTTCATATGAAATAACGTGTAAATATAAGCTAAACCGTGGCTAACGGAGATGTACATGTAATTTTTTTTTTTCTAAAAAGCAGAAAGATGTTGCCTAACTGTTTGAATGACGTGACCACTGCACTGTCATGATTTCTCTGTGCTTTTCTCCTCCTGGTGCAGATGGAGTCTGGTGGTACGGTTCTCAGCACCAACTGGAAAGATGTGGGCAAGAAAAAGGTGGAAGTGAGTCCCCCAGATGACATGGAGTTCAAGAAGTACTGAGCACATCCACCTGCTCCTCGCATCCTTTCTTTTCCTCCCACCTCTGTTTAAACTCGTCTCTTCACATCTATCCATCTGAGCTCCGGTGAGAGTCCTCGTGGCTCTGCCGTCTCTGTGACAGCCCACTCTTCCTCCTCCGGTCATCGCTCTGGTTTGTTTCACTAAGTGCAGGGAGCCAGTGTTCCCAGTATCACACACGGCCTACTCCCTGCACACGCTTAGCACCAGATGGGTTTTGATCATTTGAATAATCTGTTGAGCAGATTGATTTACATTGTTGTGATATTTAAAGGCCAATGGACTCAAAAGGGAAGTTAATGTGACCGGCAGACCTGAACCGCATCAGCTCAGTTTTTAAACATTTCTCTGTTCTCTCCTTTCTCAAAACAGCCACAGCCTTTCTGTTTGGAAGCCTTTTATCGCCTCTTATTATTAGTGCTTGTGTAAAAATGTAAAGTTGAACAGAAGTAAGAAACAACTGACTTTTTTTTTTGTTTTTCTGTGAAAAGTCAACAGCAATACTCTGCAAGTTTGACTTGTCAGCCGGTGGCTGAGAACCAGCTGACGCCTGAGTGTGACTCGAGCTTCAGTGTAAATAAAAGATTTGTTGTTTGGCTCTAAAACTTTGTCCTGTTTTTATGATTTGTTGTCTCGGGGGAAGCGAGTTTTGGGCAGATTAGAAAGCAAATGAGTAGACTGGTTTGACATGAACACAGCAGTTTATTAAGACGCAAAGGTACGCTCTGTAATCATGTGCTGGGGGGCGGTGAAATGTGGTAGAACTGATATGAGAGCAGGAACCCCAGATACGGATGATGGCCCCGGGTTACGGTTTACTTATTGCACTTCGATTGGTATCAAGAAGAGCCCCGAGTTGTTTGGCCAGCAGCTCTGAGATGGAGCAGTGATTTACAGGCGGAGGCGGTGGAGTGCGGGCGCCTCCCCTCTTCTCCAGCCAGGTACTGTGCATGCGGCAGCTGTAACTGTGGGGGGGTGTCCTGCCGAGCCAGTGGAGCATTAATATGGATCAGCCTCCCTAACCAGATCATCAAGCCTCTCACACAGAGCTAAAGCGTTAAATTCATCACACATCGTTTGATCTCCCGTGACGATCAAACACCCATTTTTTGTTCTGGATGGAACTCTTAGCTTCGTGACACTTAACTTTCTCGCCCACAAACGCACACGCTCCTCCAGTACCCCTCACACACAAACACACCGCCCCCATCCTTACCCCCTACCCCTGCCTGCAGCAGCTCTGTGACATCAAAAGGAGCTAAGCACTTTGCATCGTGGGTAAGATCTGGGAGCATGACGGCTACAGAGTCTTTAGTCTCATTAAAGAGTTCTAGAGCTGCATCGCTCACATTAAAGAACTCTGGGAACTTCTTCCTGCTCAGCCCTTTGGAGCGGTGGCGCTTCTCAAAAAACGCCTTTGAATGCGAGAGAAGAAAAAAGAGGGTGTTCACAAATAATCCAACCATAGAAGCAAGATGTACAAACAAATGGCAAATATCTTTATTTGATCATCAGCAGAAGAAAGAGGTGATGCTTAAAGTTTACTTAAAAAAAAAAACTTTATTCAGAGATATTGCACTTTGAGATCGGTTTTTAAAATACATTTATATGAAAGTTTCAGAGAGGAAGTGTACAGTACATTGTTTTAATGAGAATGAAGACAAAATAAGAAGGAAATGGTTAAACACGAGTCAGAAATAGTGATAAAGTGAAGCAAGGAATAGATGCTATTTAAGTCAGCTGTTATTGAAATGTAAAATATATTTATTTACAGGAAGCAAACAATGCAAGCCTGGGTTTAAGCTCCCAATACAACCTCGCCTGCCTTTTCTGTTTAGGAAGAACAGTTCAACTTCTTAAATTCAACCATATTTGGGTGCATTTTATTACCATGTCTATATTTTCTTGAAAGCATGTTGTGCTCTACTTTTATAAGAATCTAATTCAGCAGCTTGTGTGTGCGCGGCTCTCTCTCATACCTATCCAGATTCTCTTCTATTGCATCTACAATGTCCACATGCAGCTAAGTACCCATGATGCCCCCTTGTTCTTTTCATATCCTGTCCCTGTAAACCCCATCCCCACCTTTTGTTTCTCTCCTAGAACCTACCATCTCTCAAATGAGCAAGAGCCACTTACACCAGGCCCAGGATGCGTGCCACCCACCAATTGCAAGGCATAATAATTCTGCAGACCACCCTACAGTTTTTGAAGTGGTACGGCCAGGGATGGTACCCTCCCAGCGGCTCGCAGATCCTCTGGCAGTGGGTGTAGCTACGGCGGCACTCTTTGCAGCATATGCCCTGGTGATCCAGCATAGGGTCAATGTCCATGGTGTCCTGCTCACCCTCAAGACCTCGCTGAGAGGAAGAGGAGGAAGAAGAAGCAGTTACTGACTGTGTGATGTGCGTACTTATCACATTGAGCATGTTCAGCAGTGAAGAAAGCTCATTTCAAACCAATTAAATATGGATTTTCAACTGGCGGGATTGGGAGGAAGGGATGTCAGATGCGGTTTTTCAGTGTGGTGATTGCTCTTCACCCCCTCTGAAGTTGTCAGAAGTGTGTTGGGGAGGGGAGGCTTCACTCCGAGGGTTTGAAGGGAGGAGGATTAGGGAGGATGGGGCCCAGCATAAGGGGTGAGGATGTGTATGTATGGGAGTCTGTGTGTGCTCAGCAGGGCAAAGGGGCCGCAGAGGAGGAGGAGGAGGAGGAGGGGGGATGTCGTGGAATTATTCATACAGCTTCATTCCTGAAAGGAAAGCTCTAGACAGCCACACACAGAAAACGCACACACTCAGATTTGCAGTGACAATCCGGGCCCCTCCACCATGACCCCGGCATCTGCTGCAGCTCCTGCAGCTGTGAGAAACTCTCCAGGAAAAAAACCCACCTCAGATCCAAACGGACAGCTTCGAATGCTGCGGCCGACGCACGAGACAGAAGAGCAGCACATAGGTTTGCTTGTGTGACTCACCTGATAGGGATTCTCAGGGTTGAACTCTGCCTCCACGTCCACGTAGTCTCCCTCCTCTCCAGCTGCCTGGCGGCGCTGACGGGGGGCAGCCCTCCTCTTCCTCTGGCCGCCTGAACGCATCACAGTCTCAGTATTTGACAGCAGACCAAATTTAGGAGCAGGAGTGGCGCTAATGTGGCACGGCTCATCGCAGCACAGCCACTGCTCCAGCAGCAGTTGGAAACCCACAGACGAAGTAGAATGAAATTGTGTTTTTGACCTCCTGGAATGCTCTATATTATATCTATAACTGACACTTCAAAAGGGTTTCAACTAGTCTGTTTTGTTTTGGGTTTTTCCCCCTGAAGCTTAAGGAGGACCTATTAGGAAAGAGAATCCTTTTTAGGTGCTTGAGAGAAGTCTGAAGTGACTGCCAAAATAAAACCTCCAACAGAGCACTGCTCTCTCACTTTGGGTCTGTTTGAAAATAGTTTGAGAATATGGCATTTAGAGCGCAGTTCAGATTTTCAGGTTCAGTGACACTGAAGACAAAGAATGTCAAATATTTCATTAAGCCTCCTTTTTTAACGGGGGGTAATACTTTTCCTTTAACCCTCAGTGCACCATAGCTCATTTTTGTGATTTTGGCTTTTAATTTATAGCATATTTTATCCTTTTCCCAGTCTTATTATTGATCATACATGCAAGGTTGTGCACTTCTGAGTCTAGTTTTCATTTTTAGACTTTTCTAAACAACTTGGACACAAAAAGACACAAACATCTGCACATAGAAATCCACTCAATCACTATTTTGATAAATAAAAAGTATAAAAACATGAATCTTCTCATTTCTGCACTTCATTTGATGTCTGGGGGACTTACTTCCCAATCACATCATTTTTGTAAGTATATTGAAAACTCATCACTTTTTGTGTTTTTAAAACCATAAAATGGAGTTGCATCATGGCAGAAACACAGAAAGTAAAGGCTTAAAATAATAATAATAATAAAAATAAAAATCATCAATATTTAATGTGTTATAAGGACTGATGCTGTGTTTAAAAAAAAAAAAATTATCACTTGTTTTTGTTATGTGCACATTTACGCATGAAGGAAAGTTCACGCGTTTTGAAGCTATTTAACCCTTCGATGCATCGAAGGGTTAAATAGCTTCAAATACTGTAAGAACCAGTTCAGACGTCTCACATGTCATCAACTCACTGGTTGAGTAGGTGGGATGGAGCCAGAAGATTGGCAGGTCTCCACACAGGTCCTTTATCTTGTTGCTGAGGAAGGTGGAGTCAGAGAGGGGCGTGTCAGCCGCCACCCAAACCAGATCGTCCTCAAACTTGGCCGGCATCACTTCATCCTCCTTTAAAGGGAAAAATAGGTGAGGATGATACTCATGAGGACATCAAATGAACAGAATAATTGTCTGCTGAGGGGGAAACATCAAACTTGCTTATTCGTCTTGTCAGTAGCCTTAAATAGGCCCCACTCTTTAAATCCTAATTTGCATTAAAGGCAATATATTAATGCTCCCTATAATAAATAAAAAAATCTCTTGCCACAAGATTGGAAGCCCTGAAGGCTTCAGTATATAAATTCCTCTTTGCATAAACATTTAGCTGCATACACAGTGTCAGGACACATCAGCATCTATGGGAGAAGAGTTTTGATGTCCTGAAATTACTGGATTCTACAGATAGACTAATGAGGTTTCAGGAGGACAAACTATGTAAACATACATGCTTCATATAAACAGCCTGCAGGTAAAAGAGGAGCTCTGTTGGGAAGATGTTGCCACAGGCGTTTGTTCCTGAGGACTGCTCTGCACTAGCCACAGCCATGTTTGGGAACCTTTCAGAAAAGCTACTGCTTTTTTTTTTTTTTTTTTGCTTTTTTTCCCCAGCTCAAATGATTTGCTGGAGGGACAAATAAAGGCAGGGGGTCCTTTTTCACTTCTCGACTGTCTGATAAGTGTTTATCTGACCCACTCTCTCTGGATGGAGATGCATGTTTGCATGTATCTCTGTGTGCGTGTGTGCTTATCTAACCCAGATTTGCCATCACTCTAAATTATAGCAAATGACCAGCCTGCAGCAGCCATTATAACAACATCTCCGTGTCTCCAAACACACACAGATGTACACACAGACGCTCTCACGCACACAATCTACAAATGATCATTTATGAGGCAAAGAGAGGCAATAACACCAACACACACAGGAGCACAAATGTGAAATAAATGATCGTTTATGAGGCAGACAGAGGCAATAAGAGCAGCCTTGCGTGATAATTAATTGTGTTCTTGTATGTGTGTGTGTCTGTGTTTGTGTGAGTGAGTGTTTATTCGCGCATACGTTGATGAGAGTGGTTCTGCTGATGTGGATTTATGTGGATGTGAAGCTTACCCAGAACT
>JBAMYA010000009.1:6163584-6185926 GCA_037176975.1 Arrhamphus sclerolepis
TAGAGCATCTGCAAGACTATCAATGCATGAAGGATCCAGACCCTCAGAGCTGTCCATAGCAGCATAAATAGGAGACAGGAGTCCATAGCAGAGCAAGAATTTTCTACTTGTGAAAGAGGTCTCTACTGTAAAGTATCTTTTTATCACATGTTGCATCATTGTGGCAGTAAACTGGAAGGAGATTAAAGAATGGTCAGGTAGAACTCGTTTTTGGGAGAACATTGTTCAGGACTTGACTTCGGTTCCATCAGTTAGAACCAAGTCCAGCATATGACTGCAGCCGTGAGTGGGTCCCTGAATCCGACTGGAGCAGTAAAACTAGAGCTAAGGCTGTCACTCTCCACATCCACATAAAGACTGAAATCACCACCTATGATGACCTCATCTGCCTGGAGAACTAGATCTGAAATCAAGTCTGAGAATTCAGGAAGTGATTGTGAATAAGGACCAGGAGGACGGTAAACAAGAGCCAGGAGAACTGATGCTGGTGACTTGGAGCTGATGGAGACTGAAGTGCAGGTTTTCAAGGGAGGTACAGCTGTATTTAGGCCTAAAGTTGGATGGAGATGAACATAGAGAGACTGAATAATTCTGATCTGATCAGGATGTATGATGTCTCTGTAAATCCTAGCTACTCACTGGGAGGCATATTTCAAATCGATTAACAAGATTGTGTTATATTAGTTTTTCTTTGTTGTTGTTGTCAATTTAAAAATCCATATATATGCTGTCAGTCATAGTTTATTGTTTGTTTTGATAAAATGTCTTCTTTCAAATGTTTGTTCAAATAGTCATTCATGACAGATTTCTTGTTTAAAATCACTTCAGTTGCCAGTTTCCTGCTTTTCCAAACAGGCGACTGATGGAACCAGTTTTGTCATGATGAAAAGACCCGACAGATAAAAGACAAAACTGTAATAAACCAGCTGGATTCTTTCCAGACGCTATCATTACATTTGTGCAAAGAACACACAGTAATGCAATGGCAACAAAAGTGCTAAGAATTGGGGAAAAAAATGACTCCACTGATCACATTAGCCCTACGCTTTTAGCGTCTTTTTTTTTTTTTTTTTAGCTGTTATTGTTTGTAAAAGCACCATATCTTTAACATTCTAGTTACTTTCAGCTCCAACAATGACATTTTTAAAAGCAGCAGGGACACATTTTCAACACTAATGCACCGACAGTTATACCTGCAGCACAAAACAGCAGCTGCAATTTCTGCTTTAATTATTCACTTCATTGTCATTTTGATGATGAAACTGTCGTCTTTTGCCAGTTGCAGGCTTCTGTTGCTTCTTCAAATAATCAGTGATGTATTTCTGATGCTTTTGCTGTAAACACATTAAAGCGGAAAGTAATCTGAGACTAACTTTCATAAACAAGTTGCAGTTCATCCTCTTATGTTTATGCCTTATGCTTATATAAACGTATACTGTGTAGAAGATGCATTTACATACTATGCTTATTTAAAAAAATCCACTGCTTGAGTTTAGGGACACTTTTTGAAAAGATTAGAGGATTAGAAAACCCTTGTATGTCTGTGTCCTAGATTCAACTTGATATCATTTGATTGCTCAAAGAAAGCCTGTGATTTTTTTCGGCCAAGCTGATGGGGAGAAATTTGCAGTGTCATTATTTTCATTCTGCTTTGAAGAAATCGCTTCAAATGGGCGGTAGATTTCATTGATAACTTAATAGGCCTTTTCTCCATTCACGTCGGCTCGCTCGGCGACTAATAATGCAAATGTTATACAGGCTATTAGAGGTGTTTAGCGGCCTTGTGTTTGAAGATGTGGGTATTATTCAGGCAGATGGACTCAGCCCCAGGGCCGCCCTCACCCTTGACCCCCCACAGATGTCCCGGACTCGGCCAGAGCTCTGAGCTGCGACACAGCGGAAAATCGGTAACACGCCGGAACCGACTTGTCAATGTGCAGGACAATTAGGAGCGTTTGAGCGCCACTTCTGGCTGCGCAGCGGCGCTCGCTGCTGCGCCAAACACGCAGTGATGAAAGAGGGAGAGAGGCCATGCGGTGCCTTTCTGTGAAGGCCTGCATGACCGATGGCTCTCCTCTGAATTGGGCTCTGGTGGTCATACATAAATTAAGAGGTTAAGTGAGCCATCAGGAACAAATGTTTGCATTTATTAACTAGTAATAATAGTTTCCAGCAGTGAACTCACAGCCTGAGTTTTCCCATTGGACTTACTTCTTAAGCATGTTTGAAACCGCCTTCACTTCTGTAAAGATAAGGCTGGAGGTCAGTCTATCTCAACATCTGTAAAGTCTAAATAACCCCCATTAAGCTGCTCCTTCTCATCTGACCTGCGGAAAAAGATAGAAAACTCCCAAAAGCACAATAGATGTAGCAACGCAACAAGGACATTGGGCTCATTTTGAGTAATTAGGGTTCCAAATGGAAAATTAAGAGAAAGACGAGACACGTGCAAAATAAAAGAGGCTTGTTATGCAGAACAAACATTCCCACTCACATGTGAGGAGGAGTCCCGCAGGAATGCGTGAGGCAGGTGTAAATTTAAACCGTTAATGAGGCGCATCAAAAGCATCAAAGGCGCGCCATGCTGGGCCATTCTGCCATTAGTCCACACAAGACAAAAGCCATCAGAGACTTTTCCTCGCTAAACGGTGCAGAATAGGCCTGATCAGCAGGAGTTATATTGTGGTAACCCCCACCCCCCACCTCCCCGCTGACCCCACCAGGCTAACCAGACAAGCCTGCGAGAGCGGGACGTGTAACGAGCCAGATGAAACATTTACTATTGGCTGGATGGTGGAGATAGGTTGTATGGAGTTAAGATGTGAGCATGATTGTATATGGTAACTCAACACAGATTAAACCTGTTGCAGTATGAAAACTATATTCTCCAGTTCTGTGTTATTATTGTGTATAGTAGCATGTACTGCATAATACTACAGCAGTCATTGTGGGTATATATTGTGTTCCACTGTAAAAGTAATTATGCTATATTATTTCTAACCAGCTTCCAATTTTGAAAAGTGATAAAAGATGCCCATTTCTGAAGCTGCACACTACACAGCTAGTGTGTACTTATTTTGACAAACACAGTATGAATGCAAGCAATTTCACAACAAGCAACATATACAAGAAATACCTGGAATGATCGCTACTTCTGGAAAAACTTCCAAGATGCAATTATTCAGTCCGTCATACCATTTCCCATAATGCCATGGAGCAGAGGTTGGTCACAGAGATCACATGACCAGCTTTCATTATGCCCTACCCAGCAGCACCATTGAATGTTTGACTAACCCCACTTGTGACCCACATTTGGAGCTCCCTTTTAAACCCTTAAGAGTCCTGCATACAGATTCCAGTTTCATAGCCACAGCTGTTACGGTGGCATATACTGTTGTTCACCAACAACCACAGTACCACCAACAACCACAGTACCACAGACCAGTATGCTGTATGTTGTATACTGGGTTGTTTGGACAGCATGTGGTCTCCAAAACAGCTTTCTTAGTCTTTGTTTGTTGTGTTTTGTTTGTGGATTGCTTTTTAATGAGGTGAGGTGGGGGCTTCCTGCTCCAGTAGTGCTTTGAGTTTTTTTTGTTTTGTTTTGTTTTGTTCGACTAATAAAGTTGCCTTTATTTTTACACCAGTTTGCCTCCACCTTTGAGCCCAAATCTGAGCTGTCTCCACTCAGCACCATTCCCGACCCATGCCAACGGAAACTCATAATTAACTAATGAATAGACTGGATGGCAGTCTTATTAACAGTGGCTTTGTTAAATATAAAACAATTTGAATCCACTGAGGCATCTGCCAGGTGATCTCCATTTGCGCTATAGCCTGTGAGAGAGTAAAAACATGAGATGATGTCACTGAGGGAAAGGGAATCCCGTGGAAAAAGGAGGAATGAAGCCATACTGCAAACGATTTTGATGATAGCACAAACAGCCTGGACCTCCGTTTTCTTCACTTCACCCGTTTCCAAATAAACAGCTCACTTGGATGTGGTTACACCTCATTTCACATACATTTTGTTGAATGAAGTGGTCTGGAGACCATTTGGACGGCTGACTCACTGTCAGATCTTTCAGTGTGTGACCTCAGTCATGCTGCAGGATGGATGCAACACTAGTGCTGAGGGCCACCACCAGCACCCTTTCCCATAAAAACACAAAACAAAACCTCCTAGAAGAGAAGGATCGATGAATGAGAAGGTGACGCTGTTCTGCATGTCTACAATCTCTGATGTAAACATGGAAATTGGACTGTGTATCACTGGAAAACTGTAGTGGTTTTAAGTCTGATTCCTAACCCAATGAGGAGGGCCAAAACGTCTGACTCGATGTGTGGTCGAACCAACCCGACTAATGACCCAACAGCTGGAACCAGCGTTTGTGCCTGCACACTGGAACATCAACGGCAGATCAGTGCAAACCTAACAGGTGCCAGCCTTCACAAATATGCATGTCGCAGTCAGCACTGCAGTGTCAGCGCATTGTGACATCACTGAAGTCATGTCTCAAACTGAAGAGCTGGTTTAAGAAAAAGCAAGTTTAAATTGGAGCTCAAACCAACAAAAGTAATGCAGAACAATGTTCCCTGTGGGTTTTATGCATTATTAGATTGTATTGCTTTGATGTGCCTCCCTGGAAACTGAGTTGGTAAGAACAGAGCTTTCTCTCTTTCTTTCTTTCTTTCTTTCTCTCTCTCTCTCTCTGGCTGCCAGTTCCCACTTGGACCACTATATATGGTGTGTTGATTGGAAGCTGGAGACGAACCAGTTCACCTCCTGAGCCCTGCAGAAGTGCCCTTGAGCAAGGCACCGAACCCCCCTCCCCACATTGCTTCCCGTGGCCTTCATGGGGGCAGCCTTCTCATTCTGTCACCTCTCCCACAATTCATGTCATTAGTTCAGCTTCTGCAAATGTATCTCAGACTTGCAGGGACAAAATGATATGAGTGTTGTACAAAACGTTCCCTGTAAGGGATCAATAGAAGTATTTATGTTATGTTGTTATAATTTCTAGTAGGTAGTGAAATCAAATGAACTGAAAAACAACACAAGGCTTGAAGCAAAAATAAAGGACATGAGGAATGGACATCAAGTGTTCAACAATCACAAGACTGTCAGGTTTTAGATTTTGGTCTTGGGTTTTTTCAGTGTTGGTGGTGGTTTCTGGTTTTGTCCTGCTTTCCTGGTTTTAGTTTGAAGTCATGTCTGTCATGTTCTGTTTGACTTTCCTGATCCTCGTTTCCCTGACGTGTTTCACCTGTGTCTCACTACCCCTGCGTGTATACTGTATATGTCTTCGTCTGCCTTGTGCTGCTCTGTACTGTTTGTTCTTTGTGTTCATGCCTCAGTTTTTGCCACTTTTGGAAATAAATCGCATTTCTCGATTACACCTGCCTGCCTGCCACCTGCACCTGGGTCCTACACCCTCACCTTACAGGATAGAACGAAGCAGCCCGTCATGGAACCAGCAGGTGAGATGATTACTTCTTTTCAGTGTTTCTGCCAGGAGGCGGAGTGGATGACTGGTATGACTGGGACTGTGAGGAGGAAGACTAGAAGAAGAAGAAGGCTAGAGTTCAGGGCCCGAAAAGTCTGCAGATGTGGGGGTCATTGAGCAGGAGGAAAGTGCAGGAAGCCTCGACCCCGTAAGCCTGTGGTGGTCACCGACCCCAACCAGCCCCAGTCACTGCTTCCTCAGCCTCAGACTTGTCCTCTGACACCTCCTCCTCAGCTTTAGCTGCCGCCAGCTCCACGACTCTGGCCGCCTGCCCTGCTGCTGGCTGCTCGACCCCAGTGGGCAGCGGCAGGAGTCTGGCAGGCTGCACCTGCACCACCGCCTCAGTCTCGGCCTCAGCCACCCCCTCAACCTGTGCCGCTGCTGGTGCTCACAATCCTTGCCACCTTCACTGCTACCAGTGCCTCAGTTCCGGCTGCTTGCACCACTTCCAGCTCCAAGATCACAGCTGCCTGTATATCCAGTCATCGGCCTGGAGGCTTCTTGTCCTGTCCATGTCCCCAAAGTGGTCAACACACATTTCGTCCAAGTCCCCGAGGTGGTTGACACACGCTCCATCAAGTCCCTGAGGCTGTCGATGCATGCTCTGTTCCTGTTCTTGAGGTGGTTTGTGCACCCCGTTCCTGTTTTCATGGTGGTCGACGCACCCCAACCTGCCTCTAGTATGGTCAACACCTCCTCCGTTCTAGTTCTTGAGGTGATTGACAGACCCAAGTGTGTTCTGGCCACATCAGAGTCATCCCCTCCTGCTCCTGTGGCTGCTCGAGCATCACCCGTTCCTACTCTGGCTCCATCACCTTCATTAGTTCCTGCTCCAGCTTCATCAGCTCCCTCACCTTCGTCAGTTCCTGCTCTGGATGAAAATGGTTTATGTTCCTGCTCTGGTCTCATCAGTTCCTGCCCTGGACTGCAAGGTTCTTGTTTTGGATTCATTGGTCCCTAGTCCAGGGCACCCACCTGAACGCGTCTGCCTCGGCCCCCAGTGTCGAGGTCACCCGCCTGAACTGTCTCTGCATCGAGCCCAGTGCCGAGGTAGGACCCAGATGCAGGAGGCAGGCAGGAGTAGTCCAGATATGTGATTTATTTATCTCCAAAAGTGCCCCCCTCCCCCTCCCACACACACACAACTAAACCAAAACATGACAAAGATTTAACATTCTTTTGATGAAATTCACTTAGTTCCTTTTTAGAAGAAAAAGAAGCAGCTTACACCCAGTTGTTCTAAGGTTTCAACATCCAGGATTCAAAATCCAGCTTCTTCTTTTGTCATTGTTTTTTTTCTTCTCGACAATGGTTAAGACAAAAGAGCTCTCTGAGAGGATCAAGAAGGCGCTTATCAAAACCACGATTACAATGGCTGCACAGTAATTGCCCATGATTTTGAAATCTGAGCCTGGAATGTTATCAGCATGTTTCACAGTAAACTGTTGAGACGCTTCCAGCATGTTGGGCTGAAAAGAAAAATAAAGAGTTCTGGCTTTATATAGACTATTGCACCACCCTGTAAAAAGAAAAAGTAAAACTACAAAACGATTCAACTAAGACTCTATCAACTCATAATTGTGGCTTAAAGAAAAGAAAGTGAACTGTTTCAGCTGACCAATGATGAGGCCAGTCCTGCAAGAGACGTTCAGTGGCCTAGATATTGTTGAAGATTCTGCAACCAAATCTGAAGAGGTCATGTACGGGATATAATGCTATCATTTTATATCACTTTAGGGAAGACTTTTCATTGTTGTTTGGTAGGTTTTGGATCGCGACTGCCAGATTGAGTTAAAAATGAACATTATTTCCTACCAAATGTAAATGGGGTAAAGAATCATGAAATTAAAAAAATCCTACTATGATAGAATTACTTTTAGGTGCAGTTTATGAACATGCAGTAATTATGATTCATGGTTTCCTGCGATGGACTGGCAATCTGTCCAGGTGTACCCCTGCCTTCACCCAAAGAGATCTGGGATAGGCTCCAGCAGACCCCCATGACCCTGCACAGGAATTGATGGGTATAGATAGTTGGTTGAATGGGTTCACTAATTTATCTCAGTCTCTAAATCCACGTTGCCCTTCACTACCAGTCAATAATGTGAATTCAAACCCAGAAGCCGCAGCAACAGTTCCTCAGGTTCACATTAACAGACCAGTATGACCCCCAAAGCCACGTCCTTGGTATAGACACCCTCGCACATGTGCACTTACAACAATTTTGACTGCATAAGTGCATTAACACCATCAGTTTTGTCATCCCACATTACACTGGCAGTACCCAGACGGTGCAGTGAAACTGGAATATATATATGTATATACATATGTGTGTGTGTATATATATATATATATATGTGTGTGTGTGTGTGTGTGTGTGTGTATATATACATACATATATGAAGTAGAGAGTTTACACACAGCAAACCTCATGACTGAAGAAAAGTCACATTTTGGCGGTAACTCAGATGAGGCATCTGATGGAGAAAGTATTTCCAGAAAGGACACAACAAGAGTTTTAAATTGGGACTGCACTCACATGCACACTGCACATGTAGGAACACTCTCTATTGTGTACTTATGAAAGTACTCCATTTACCCACGACCTGGCAGAATAATGGAAGATCATTTCATCTGCATGATGAAATCACATCATCTGCCAGTTCCACAACCAGAACATGATTTCTCTTTCATGTAACAAAAAATGACCTTTTGCACTTCATCTTTCTACATCTGTTTGATTTCACAAATCCCTTGGATCGGGAAACTTTATCTTTGTGGAAACCAGTTGTGAATTTTCACCAATACACAGCGAATGATCCTTAGGCATATGAATAACATATTTGAATGATGAAATCCAGCACAGTTCCCTTTGGCAGGCAGAGTCCCTTAAATCCTCACATCTCACCAGGCACGTAGGGGTGGGTTTTGGGAAATGAGGTACCTTATGTGTGTGTATCTCCTTGAGGGCTGATGGGAGGCTTGCATGTGCACGCTTGCTGTAGGTGGTTACATGTGTGCATGTCGCTTAAATAAAAGGCAGCTTATGCAAATGAGCTCATGTGACCAACTCAGGGGACGATGGCGGCGCCTCACACAGAGTTTTAATGTGCTGCTCTGCCAGTGTTTTACCCGAGACTAACAAGGCACAATGCGCCAACAGGGCTTGAACAGCCGTGCTCACGAGCACGAGACAAGTTCATGGGTCTTATGTGAGGCGACACAGAGGGCCCTGCTGAGCTCGGGATGAGGTGCGCGGGGAAGAATTAGCAACAGTCAAGTCTGTGGCCCACTTCTTTCCTTTGGAGACTTGATAGGTGACGACCAGAGTGTCAGGGGGATAACAAACAGGGGGGTGGGGTGCAGCTACGTCTCCTCTCTTCTCCTCCGCTGGCTTGTCAGTCATTTCTCATCCACGGGACAGCGAAGGTGGTGCGCCTCCGAAGCGTGGCCTACTTTCTCGCTCTCACACAGAATGAAAATGTGCTCAACTTATTTCTGTGTGAACGTCTGTCTGATTTTAATTAACATCACAGCGTTGGTGATAAAACAACTCTTTGTCTACACATCCGCCT
Organism: Arrhamphus sclerolepis; assembly: GCA_037176975.1. Lineage (NCBI taxonomy): Eukaryota > Metazoa > Chordata > Actinopteri > Beloniformes > Hemiramphidae > Arrhamphus > Arrhamphus sclerolepis. The sequence continues at coordinate 6,172,667 of JBAMYA010000009.1, forward strand.
TCTGTGTGTGTGTGTGTGTGTGTACGTGTGTCTGTGTGTGTGAAAGAGAGGGAGTGACAGAAACAGAGCTGAAATCCATAATTTAACTGAATGCCCATGAGCTGCACGCAGCAACACTGATTTCAACAGGCTTCTCTCAAGTCTCACATGAGCCAGTGTTGCTGTGGGTGTTCTCTAACACACACACACACACACACACACACACACACACACTTAGATGAGCACACGCACACAATTTCAACCTACTACTGTATTTTTAATTGTTGTTCATGTTCTCCCTCCTCCAAACATGGAGCATCGTAGAGTTCAGTGTTTTTCAACGTGGTACTCGATCGCGTGCTCGTCATTTGTGCCATGCGGAGTGAGTGTATTTACAGCATATTCTCTCAGACAATGCAGTGCATTTGTGTGCATTCATTTGGAAATAATAACATTGACAACTGCTTGAGAGATGGAGGGGTTGAGAGAGGGAGAGGGACTCATTTTGAGCATGTACCCACTAACGAGCTGTATTGTGCTCCAGGCAATGTGTATGATAGCTTGAAGCTGCTGTGTGTGAGTGAGTGAGTGTGCCTACTTATTGGCAGCTGAGGGATCTTAGCACTTTCTCTATTTTTTCTCTAATTTTTCTGTGCGACTCTTCCTTCTTACTTTCTTCTTGTCACCCGTTTCCTTTCCTGTCTTCCCACGTTATCTCTCCTCCTGTCCTCGCCTCCTTATATCTCATCTCCCCACTTTTTCCTCAGTTTTCTTTTCATTGTTCTCGTTCAGATGTAGGCTTTGCTCCATTATGGCCCAAACCCTGTCTTCCATGTCATTGTTTTGGCGTGTAATGCATTATCCATCTCCATTCCACTTTCTTCACTCCACCTCACATAAAGTAGCTGCAACTTATGAGCAACACAAGCTCGCGCTTGCACGCACGCGTGCCGGCGAGCGGCAGCACAATCCCATTAGCTTTAATATTTTAGCAGCGTCACAGCATTCACCAGCAGCCTTGTCACCGCCTGCTCCCTGGGGACACAGATCCTGGATCAGCCTGCCTCATCCTCAGCCACCAGCATCACCACCACCACCACCAGAACGGATAAAATGCACTGGCTGACCTCGGAGTGAAACTTTTGCTGCCATGCCCAGCAGTCCCAGGAGACTGTCCCACCACCACAATCCGTCTTCCCACCACCACCTCCACTGAAGCTGTTGCTGCCTACTCGAGAGAGATGCAAGAAGAGGGGAAGGGGAGAAGAAGAGGGCTTGAGGGAGGGGAGAGCAGAAGAATGCAGAGGCATGTCTGTGGGAGGGGGAGAGGGAATAAAAAGAAGATGAGCAGAAGAGAGATACAGAGAGGTTGTGTGGGTGGGCAAAGGGGTGCTGATTAGGCCCTTGGTTTGAAGTGATCACGAGCATGCACTCATGCACACGCAGACACAGTTGCAATCATATTGTTACCCACTGTTTTTATAACTCGTTCAGTGCCACAAAGGCTCCAGATGCTTACAGTGAGGACAGTCTTTACTCTCAAAATTCTTTGCTCTCTGAGGTGAAATATTTCTTTTTTTTTTTTAATTACAAAAGTCTCGTCTGTCGTCAAATGGATGGAGAAGGCGGCTGCAAATAAGAGCTTCCTGTGAATGTGAGCGCATTTGTGTTTTTATCTGCCCCTCTGCATCTGTCCTTCTTTGTGTGAAGAGCTGAATGCGAAGAATCGATCAGAACTCAGCAACTTGTTTGAAATGCGTCTTTATGTTTACCTGTGCTGCAAAATGTCTTGTCACGACGGTGAAGGCCTCTTTGTTCCTGCTTTGCATCTCCTCCATTTATTTCACCAAGGTCTGACCACTCGTTGGCTGTGTGGGGTTTTTTCAGACTGTGAGGACACACAAATCCAGACCCACACACAAACAGCACCAGTTATGTCCTGGGAGTTATAACTCATGCATGATCACTAAATGGAAACATTTGTTATCTCCACAACAATACAGCCAGAGGAGCTAAATCTTTTATAGCCCCCTCGCCCTCCTTGCCACTACCCCCCCTCACCCACTCAAAAATCCCACACATAAACGCACACTCAACACACACCGTGATGCACACACACGTATGCACGCAGCTCTCTGGAGCTCATAGGTCACCCTCCTGTGAACGTGCCCAATATATGATGCACTGAGGCATGAATGAGCACACAACACTTCTCTCCTCAAACCTTCGTTAAGCAGCAAAAGTGGGGTGGGCGTGCAGTCACCTGCATCCACACATGCACACTTCAGTGCCTTCACGCCCTCATAAACATACTGCCGTGAAACATTAACACAAGTATGTCCCTACTGTCTTGCAATGAAATATTCAGTTTCTTGTTCAGACTGATACATGCTCCCAGAGCTCATCCTCTATTCGCACAGATTAAACACTTTTGAGGGTTGCCGACCACCTCACCATAGACAAGTGTCTTGCAGACTTCCCAACTTGTCTTCTCTCCTTTTTAGTGAAATCCCTTGAAGTTCTGACCTACTTAACGGCCTCAGTAATGTCAGCTGCCACTTGACGCGTCCCATGATCACGACAGCGTATTTTCTACTACTATGCTGTTGACTACAAACAGAATACACTTTTCATTTGTAATGGCCATTTTCCAAATGCTTGCAAGAAAATTTCTATTTCTTTTCACAGCTGTTAAAACTTAATTCAGAAAAAGTTGGATAGCATGGAAAAAGAGATTCTTCCATTTACTTTATCATGAAATGAAACATCTGCAGAGAGACGATGTGAGCCCAAGCACTGAGGATACCAAGCAATGCTGTAAATGTTCTGATTTGCAGTTTTTAATTATTACACTGGCATGTAAAAAATAGTTCCTTAAACAGATGGGGTCTGTTTATACACAAAACTACTCAACAAAGCTACACAACAATATGAGGCGTCGTCCCTCCAGCCACCAAGATAAAATACTAACATACCATTCATTTGCTTTAACATGTGACTTCTGTTTATACAGTCCCTGTGGTGCAGCTGTTAATTTTAAATAGAGAAATGATAACACTAAAAAGAAATTCAATTTCTATTCAGTTTTATTCAATTTTATTTATATAGTGTCTATTTACAACAAAAACCCAGATCATGACCCTCGAGCACGTGGCAAAGCCTGTCAACGGCAAGAAACACTGATCAGGACCTGGATCGGTTCTAGAGGGGAAGCCTCCTGCTGATAGCCAGCTGGGTGAAGGAAGACATGAGGAGACAGGACAGAGAGGATGAAGGACAGAGAGAGGAGAGGGACAAAAATATAAATATATGTAAATATGTGGTGCTCAGACTGCAGGTCGGTCACACCAGTGGGAATCCCACAGTCGACAGGTGCAGGTAAACACAAGGATGGTCAGAAGATGGACGAATTGGGAGGAGAGGGGGAGAACAACATCACCATGACAGCACCTGAAAAAGGAAAAGGGGAAGAGAGCGAGACTGCGGAGGATAGACAACACTGATTCTATTAAATGATTCAATGATTCGTTTGGTCTGATGACCCTTTTTCACTAGTACCTACTCTGCCGGCTCGACTCTGCTCTGCCTTAAGGTTTGTCCACTTTTTCCACTAAGTCATAGCACCGGCCCTTTCCCTCTTTTTTTCAGCTGAGTCAGGCTGAAAACGCAACGTCACCAGGATGCAGCCCACTGATTGGCCAGAGAGTGATGTCACTGATGAGTCATGAGAGCAACTCCTTCACACCCGCCATTTTAAGAACTCGGCAGTAGTGACTGCGATTTACTTTACCTTTACAACTTCATTTTTATGACTGAGCTTTGATTCTGTGAAAAATGACAAGTAAGCTCTCATGGAGCAACGAGGACGCCTCTACTGTCGTCACATACATGACCGGAAATGTTGCATAGAAAGACGTCACCACGTTTCGGGCGGCCTTACCATGAAGACCCCACCCACCTTACCATGAAGGCCCCACCCACCTTACCATGAAGGCCCCACCCACATTGAGGTGGTACTGAACTGAACCTTTAATGTCGAGGGAGTCTGCCTCCTGGAGACTTTAGTGATGTTAAAGTTTCATATTGTTCAAGGAGTAGAAAACCAAACGGCATATAGTTATAAACTGTTATTTACCAATGTGTTTAGGAGTAGTCACATTTATAAATTATTACAGTCACTACTGGCCCTTTAAGGGCCACTGTTACGCTGATGTGGCCTTAGTGGAAATGAGTTTAACATCCCTGATCTAGACCAAGAGACAACCATCCCACTGAATTTTTTTGTACCACATCAGATGAATTTAAATTAAGCAGTAAAGCTGACCAATCAGATGCCAGAATGTCTTTTGATTGACAGTCAGCCATTGGATCTGCCGTTGGCTTTGACAGTTGTCCCGCCTCTTTGCAACATGGCTCTGCATGGTTGGAGGAAAAATGTGATTCAAAGTGCTCTGCATAAGTCTACTGGTCACGTGACCTGATGGTTGGTCCAATATTTACAGTCTAGATCAGAGTTTGTAAATTAAGCCGCTTGAAGTCGTTTGTTGATGACTCTTTTTTTCTTTGCTTTGCTTACGTGTTCCTTCACAACCCACAATGCACTACTGAAACAGCTTTAGCTCAATCGTGTTTCGTCCAGCCTGTAGTTGGGTTGGCCTGGAGCTTTGACGCCACAAACAAACCATGCTAGTTTGCTAATAGCCGTACGGTATGGCCATTCTGGTGAATGGTTTTTGTGTTCACTCTGATGAAAGTGAACCAAAGCTCCTTTGGGCTGAACCTAAATAGTGCCAAGCCTGAAAACGACCTCAATGACCTTTTTGAACCAGGTTGAAAAATATGTTTTATTCTGTTGCAAAGTTGGACATTTTTACATAGAAGTCAACAAGGATTGACTCACTCTTGGAGCCAGCCCCTAGTGGTCATTCGATGGACTGCAATCTTTCATGCTTTCCCATTCACAACAGCTACAAAAACTGGATGTCGACCGGTAGTTGACAGCTGAGAGCGAATTTGTTGCAGGCTCTAAGTCTCTGTCGAGGCTTGGTGGGTACAGGTAACGGAAACACTGTGGTCCGGTTCTGCAGCATCTTCGTTCTTCCCTCGAGAAAATCTCAAGTACCCCGGGGAATGTCTCACAAGTTTTGACAACTGTGCTGAATTCATGAGGTTATGATTTCACCCAAAGATTTCGTAATCATGTGACAGTTTAGCATTAGTCTCCAGGACAGGTGGAAATTCCAGTATTTATTCACTGAAATAAATCGACATTTCCCTAATTTGCCAAGTGCCATGTAGAAAGAATTCAATGTAAAGAGATGGTGATTCCCACCAGAAAAGTCATCACCATGGTTACCGTTAAAGGTAAAGCTATTCTTTACTTTCTCAGCCAGCTATGTGGTCAGATTTCCTGCTAGTTCCTGGACCCTGTCAAAAAAAAAAGAAAAAAGAAAATAAGTGAGTGAATAAAACTTTTATCTTTTTATCTTTATGACTTTTATCATGAAATGCAGGCTTTTGTAGTTTGTAGTTATATTGCAATTTTTTCTCATATAATCTTGAATTTAATTAAAAAAAACTTTTTCATTTAAAAAAAATTGTAAAAATTGCAACCTTTATCATAAAATTGTGATTTTTGTACTAAAATCACTTTTCTTTTCATGTAAAGTGACAAATAAAATAAATTATTTTTGTAAAAAAAAACTAATTTTGTCAGAAAACTGATAGAAAACTTAATTGTAGACAAATGTCACAAAATTTTCACTTTTTTACTTAGAATTACAATTTATTGTTGAAAAATATAAACTTTTTACAACATCTTGATATGCAATCACAAGTCGAGAAATTGCAGTTTAAAAAAAAAAAATCAGCTTTTTGTTCTAAAGTAAATTTTACAAAAATCACAAGTTTTGACAACAATGTTCAATTTTTAGTTGATCAAACGTCTCCTAAATCCAGACTTTCTGACATCAACCAGCTGTTCTCCACCTCAGTTCTTCCACTTTCTGATGTCAGAACTGAATCAAACGTTTCCTCAGAAATGTTCTAGTTAGAAGTTCATGATCGTCTTTAAATGTCTCATGGACCAGAATAGATGAAGTTGTCGGCCAGAACTGGCCCACAGACCTTGAGTTTGTCACCTGTGCTTTAGAGGAAGATGTTTCAAAATTTGTGACCATTTTATGTTTTTGTTATTAGAAAGTATTTTTCATGGTTCAGATGAAGGAAGCCTCATCACATCCGCAGCTGTTTGAAAGCAGCAGCCTGACTGTTTTTCAGTCCACCTCCAGCGAACTGCATTCCTTTCATCCACCAAAATTCCACGTGACTGAAATCGCCCTCGGTGGAAACATATCATAGTCCTTCACAGCGCTTGGATGGCTCCCATTGGACGGTTCCGCCCATGCCAAGCGCCTGGGTTGGCCGAGAGCCTCGGGGGAGGCCGGGGCTTATGTCTCCATGGGCCAGTAAGCCTAGAGGCCCTGTAGCCCAAGGAAGTGTAGCAAATCATGGGTGCGCATTGGCAACGGTGCCCCCCCTCACCCAACACACACCTTCCCCTTAGCCTTAGGACTGCCATAGCTAAAAGAAGGCTAATGGTAGCCAACTGTGCAGCAAGCGGGTCTGGGGTGTTGAGGAAGCGTGTCTGTAGGTTCATCTGGATGGGAGTCGATAAGGATGTGCGCTCTTCGTCCTCTGCCTATCGCCACGCTGCACGGGGTGGGAGCCGAGTGTGATCCATTAATGTGTGTGTGGCGGCGGAACAATGATAAGGACTGGCAGCCAGTCTCCAGGATGCCAGCAGTGACTGATGCCACACCAGACATTCCTTTCAGGCTGTGGTCAGCACCATGCCAGCTTTTAAGGGCCCCCAGGACCCCCCTCCCCCTCCCATCGCTCCCCTCTCAATCCTTTAAGCAAAGACCGTGGCAGTGATGGCACAAGCTTTCGACAACGGGGGTGAAAAAGTGCCTGTTCACAACTTCAGTGATTCTTTTTCTTAAAGATAACTTCTCATATAAATCACATCTGAAAAGTTTCACAAAAAGTTTTCAGCGTTCCAGGAACAGCATGTGCATATACTTCCATGCTTGGGTTGATAAGAATCCCCCATACTCTTATGAGGTAATGTTTCAATGTTAGGTTTAGGAAAAGACTGCGTTTTGGCTTAAGATCTTCCATTTTCGTGGTTATCAAGTTGAAAAGTCGTGCCAACAGCAGTCAGCAACACCACCGTTGGAAGGACAGCAGGAAAAAACATCTATTTAGCATCCTCAAACATTCCAGCTGGTTGCCAGTATTCAGTATTTGTACGTATATCGTAAATGTTATCATCAGTCTGTCATGTTTGATGAATTTATTGCAAGAAGATTTTTTAAATTATATTTACTTTATTTTTCATATCCACTTGCACTTTGGCCCGCGGGCCAAATCAGGTCCACCACCTCATCTATTCTGGGCCGTGAGAGCGTTTAAAGAAAATCATCAACTTCTAACTAGAAAATTTCTGAGGAAACGTTTGATTCAGTTCTGACATCAAAAAGTGGAAGAACTGAGGTGGAGAACAGCTGGTTGGTGTCATTTAGTGAATGTTTGAAAAAGATTTTACAACTAAAAGTCATTTTTGTCAAAAGTCGTAATTTTTGTAAAGTGACCCTTTTAAAAATAAATAAATACATTGGGCTTTTAGGACAAAAAATTTAAATTATAAAAAATTTGCAATTTCAAAATTTTAATTTTATGTTAAAATGTTGCAAAACATTGATGTTTTCGAACAGAAAAAAGTCACAATTTTGTGAGTGTACAATAAAAATTCTTGGTTATTGAGAAAAAAAGCTTTTTAAAATTTGCAATTTAAGAACAAAATTTGTCATTTTACAAAAAAGTCAACATTGTTTTAAATTTCTGATTGTAGTACAAAAGTTTCAATTTTATGATGTAGGTAGCAATTTGAGATTTTATGGCAAAAATTCACTTTCATTCAATTTTACAACTGAGTCCAGGAACTAGCAGGAAAACTGATGACGTAGCTGTTTGAGAAAGTAAAGAACAACCGAGCCTTTAACAGTAACCATGATAATGATGTGGCCCTTTAATGGTAACCATGGTGATGCTGTGGCCCAGGATGAAATAGTTTGATTCTGACGGTCTAAGATATCAGCTCACTATGACAACTGAATTAATATTCTGGCGTCAACTGATCATTTATAAGGATTTTTCTTTTCATAAATCAGTAAAGATTTGATGTGATTTAGTTTTTATTGACCTCTAGGACGTAAACGTGAGCAGAGGAATGAAAACTGGTTTCAGAACAAACGGGTAGAAGTATACCAAGCTTTATTGAGCATCGCACTCATTCATGTACAAGGAACGTCAAATCTTCTGTACATCTCTCATCAGTAGTGCAACTCGTGCAGTGATGGGGAGGAAAGAAAAGGAGGAAGAGGAAAAAAAAAGAAGAAAAAAACAGTCCTTCAAGTGTTTCAACTTCAGGAGAGCTGATCTGCTCCATTTCTTTTTTAAACAATCAAAAAACAAGTCTGTATCAGTCCAAAGAGACAAAACACGAGGAGTTGGCTTTTTACCAGGAGCAAATTTAAGTTAACCCCCCACCCCCCACTGACCAACCATGTGAAGGATTTCAAACTGTACAAATAATAAAAAGACTTTTCAAACGCATCACAAGGAGAAAACACACTTAAACTATTCCACAGGTTCAGGACGTGTCTCCAGACTGGTCCGCCCCCCACTAAGGTGTCCAGACTCTGGTCTGCCCCCGCTCGGGTGTCCAGACTCTGGTCAGTCCCCCACTCGGGTGTCCATCTAGTTTGACGTGACGCCACAAAAGCAGGGTTTTTGAAGTCACCGCTGGACTCATGGGAGCAGAGACGTGTTGGACACGTGCGGTAAGGATGCGAGCTGTGAAGTCATGCAGCTCAGACACAGAGGAAGTCTGGTTTTCTTTGTTCTCCGTCTTTGTACGATTTTAACCCCTGAGCAGATTTTAAAACAAAAACGAGAAAGAACAGAACAGAACAGAGAGAGCAGATAACAGAAATGAAGAGTTCTCAGAAAGCTTTAAGAGAGGTGGTCACTGTCAGGTACATGCATTTCCCAGAATTCCTTGGCTAATTTATTAATTTTTAAGCAATTCTGCTGTAATTTATTAATCTCTGAATGAGACAGATGTGCAGAATTAAGACCAAATTAAAATATTTAAATAGACTGGGGATGTGAGGCAACAATTCTAACAATAAATGCTAATTTATGTAGCAAGACCCCCTCTGACCACATGGGGGCGCACAGAACTGGTCTGGCACATCCAGTGATTCCACTTTTCCACTACTAGAGGTGTAACTTTGTTGTGCTTCATGCTTTTGACATGAACTTTCACTTGATACACCGCCCCCATGTGATGAGAAGAGGAATTACTACATACAGTAACTTTAGTAAAGACTGATGTAGTGATAAGTGTTAAGAAAGTCCTCCTGCTGGCATCTAAAGCTGGATTTTAGAACAAGAAATGACAGAAAATACACAGAAACCATATTAACAAAAAGCCTTTTCCAGGAGAAGTTCAGTAGTCAGCATCTTCAACCTTGAACAAACGTCTTCTTCACCAAAACATCGACTCCCGACTGAAAACCCGTCATTTCGTCTCCATGACAACCTGTCCTCATGCACGATAAATAGGCTCAAAGTAAATAAATCTGTCCATGTTAGTGCCTTGTGAAGGTGCCTGACGTGTACTGACACAAAGGCACGTTTGACAAACTCCCAGCGCTTCACGTTCCAACCTCGACAACAAAGTCTGAAGCTAAACAAACCCTGTAACTTTGATGTACGTCAGAGATGTGGACTCAAAAAAAAAAGAGAAAGAAAACACAAATTGGTCTGCTTGAGATGATGATGATGACATTTTGGTCTTTGCTGTCTGATGACAAAACACTAGAAAACATTAAAAACAAAAAACAAAAATCAGCATAAATTGGGCGTTTTCTACTTTTCTGAAACTTCTAAAGCGATAGTTCATTTCCACATTTCAACATGAGATTGTAGGTGAGAAATAAAAGCTTCTCCGAGTTCTCAGACGTCGACAGATGCAGGTTTAGCCTGGACCCAGAAAGCCTTTCTTCAGACTGAAGAGTTCAAGGGGGTGGGGAGGAGTTTACGCCGTCTCCATCATGTTTGTAAGCTCTCTCTGAATGTCAGAGGAGGATACGTCACCCGTCAGACTTCTAGAGGAAATTAGAAAATAAAAACAAAAAAAGGAAAAAGTCTGTACAACCACCGTCTGAAATCCCGCAGACGCCACGGCCTGGTGGTCCGCCTCCGACGCTCAGGAACGATGACAGGTGGTGGGGGAGGTGACGGCAGTGCCGAGGCCTGCGGCGCAGAGACTCATCGTGTGAATCGGGGTCCCGGTCCGGAAACACGACTATGTGTTGGGGGTGTGGCTGAGACTCTGCGGGTGCAGCTGCTGCCTCTTCTGCTGCTCCTGGACAGCCAGCTGCTGGCTCTGGTCCGACGTCGACAGCTTGTTGATCAGCGGAGACACGCAGTTCGCTGGAATGATCAGTCCTGTAGGGAGACACGAGACGCTTAATGATAAAAAACTTTATTTAAAAAGGCACCTTTCTTGGCACTCAAGGAAACCAAGACAAAGTACAGCAAATATATACAATAAAAATAGGATAAAGAGAGTAGAACATCAGTCGTTGCAATCTGAATCAGACTGAAAAGGCAATTTGGAACAAGTTGGTTTTGAGTCCAGATTTTGAAGGGTGACGGTGACTGATGTTCTGTAGGTGGAAGTACGCAGACTGGTGATGATGTTTATGTGAGATAGGAAGGATAGAGTGCTGTCCAGGATGACTCTTAACCTGCGGGGGACGGGGAGACGGAGGACTTGTCAATCATGTTTGGAAAGAGTAGATTTGGTCCCAATGAGGAGGACCTCAGTTTTGTTGCTGTTTAGCGTAAGAAGGTTGAGTGAAAAGCAGGTTTTTATTTCTGTAATGCAGACAGAGAGGAAGTGGGCTTACTGGTGAGGTCGAGCTGGGTGTCATGGCAGTGGAAATGGATGCTGTATTTACAGAAAATAATGCCATGGGGGAGGAGGTAAATGGTGGAGGAGGGGCCCCAGGACAGAGCCTTTAGGCACACCTGCGGTGACAGAGGCTGGAAGTGAAAGATTAGAGTTTGAAGAACAGTGCGGCCTGAGAGGTGGGACTGAAACCAGTCTAACAGAGTGTGGGTGATACCAGTGGAGGATAATCTGCTCTCAGACCGAGGAGGATGAGGATGGTGAGGAGGCCAGAAACAGCTGCCACGAGGAGGTCATTGGAGATCTTTGTAAGAGCAGTTTCTGTTCTATGGAGGGGACGGAAACCAGACTGGAACTGTTCATTCAGGATACTGTGAGATAAATGAGACTGGAGCTGGGTGGCAACTATCTTTTCCAGAACTTTGAAGATAAAGCGTGAATTTGAAATGGGACAGAAGTTATTGACGTTGGCAGGACAGGCTCCAGGTTGTTTTTTGTTTTTAAATATTGGAGTCATCAAAGCAGTTTTGAAGGATGTAGGAACAGTTCCAGTGGCGAGAGAGGACTGGATGATGGCAGAGGACTGGGAGGGGGTGGGGGGGTCTCAAGCTGTCAGCTAGATGACTTCACTGATGAGGTCAGAGCTTAGTCTGTGGATGCTTGTGTTCGCCGACTGATGTCAGTTCATTTAGTATAGAGTGTAGTATAAATTCCAGCTCTAATTAGCTCCAGTTTCAGCCAACACAGAGGTCATGGGATCATTTTAATCCTGTACTAACGTGCATCTCACTACAGTGATTGTGGAAGGGATTTATTTATTTATTTAAGGCTCCTTTTCTTCCTTTTTCCTGATGTAATTATGGCAGAAAAAATCCAAGAAATTTGTCAACACTTAGCTTTACATGGAGACCCGTAAAAAGAAATGAGTTCAGAGCAGCAGGAGAGCGATGATGAGACGGATGGAAGCAAGAAAAACTGTGATCGTTTACCGCAAAGTAAGTTCTGTTGACGGTTGCCACGACAATAAGAACATACATGTAATTTTAAAATGATCGCAGGTCCCCAGTAATACGTGTCCACTGTGAATGGGGCATTAAAAGTGCATTCTGTAATAAAAAAGCACCAGTCTCGAATGCGGCCTCTCTGATACCTCCATTAATGCTCTGGAAGCAGCTGAAAGTTGAAATCCATGGAATAATCTGGTCTCAGCCAGTTTGCTATTTGCTACATTTCTCTAAACGTTGTAGCGATCCATCCGAAATGTCAAGCAGCTGAATCCAGCATGAGCTTCTGACTCACTGACCGGCTGTAGGTCTGTCTGAGGAACATGCAGAAGAACTGATTTCTGTTGGAGTGCCTCACTCAGAAACCGTTTAGAGGACGAGGAAGTTGCAACAAAGAACCAGGATACATGAGCCATCTTTATTCTGAAATATCTGAGGGACCAGCTGAGCGTCTGGCTCTCTGAGAGGCCGTGACATTACTCTGGAGCAGAGGTCTCACCGTCACCATGGTTACCGTTAAAGGCTGGTTATTCTTTACCTTCTCAATCATCTACGACGCTGTCACATTTTCCTCTTAGTTCCTCAATTCAGTCATGAAAATAAAAATATCAAATTTCAGAAAATCTTCAACTTTTATCATAACGTTTAGGCTTTTGTACTAAAAATAAGTTTTTTCTTGCATAATTGTCAATATCAAAATAACTTGGTAAAAACCTTTTCACATAAAAAAGGGCAAATTTAGCCAAAAATGGTGAATTTCCCAATATCACTTTTTTCATAAAAAGCTAATTTTTGAAAAATCTTTTGCAAAGATGGTAACGTTTAAAAACATCAACTTTTTATCTAAAAGTAAATAAATAAAAATAACTTTCTTTTTGATTATCATAACATTAACACTTCTGTACTAAAATCATTTTTCTTGTAAACTCAAATAAAAAGAAGATAATTTTGCTGTGAAATTTCTACTTTTGTAAGATTAAAAGGGTTTGGTTGTCTCGATCTTGCAATCGCAAATGTAACAAAATTGTGACTTTTTAATCCATTGAACTTGTTCATTTTAGTTCTAAAAAATAAAAGTAAGTTAATTTGCCGAAAAAAAAAAAAAAAATCAGAAACCTTTAGTAGTAAAATCTTCTTCAATGTTTCCTAAATCCTGACATCAACCAGCTGCTCTCCACCTCAGTTATTCCACCTTAAAGCAGCTGTTCTCCACCTCAGTTATTCCACCTT
>JBAMYA010000009.1:6193374-6207857 GCA_037176975.1 Arrhamphus sclerolepis
TCTCTCTCTCTCTCTCTCTCTCTCTCTCTCTCTCTCTCTCACACACACACACACACACACACACACACACACACACATACATGTAAGCACCACTGTTGTATCAATATAATTCTTTTTCAGAGAAAGAAAAACTGTTTGGATAAATTCACATGAATGCAGAATTCATCCGATTAAATGCGTTTGTCCCATCCAAGCCTCCACAGACGAGCCTTTTATATCACCAGTATAGGAACCGGGAGTGAGAACGGGGCAGAGCCCCAGTCTGGCTCTCCGTAATGGGCCAGTGGGCCTCAGCATCATTATCATCAGCAGCGGGCTCTCTCAGATGCGCCAACACAAGATCAAAGGAAAGCCTCTCAATCTTCTCCCCTCACTCACGCAGCACAGAGCTGCTCTATAACTGGTCCTGCGATAATCCTCCCATTGATCTACTTCACAGAGTCGAGTCTGCACTGAGGCTCCTGGGTTGTGGGTTAAAGATGCCGAGGAATGTCTGTCAGAGTTTGGAGCACAGGGTGCCAGAATTTATTAACCAATATGCTGGCTGGGCTGCACTTTACAGTGTCCTTTCTTCTTCTTTTTCTTGTTTTTCAAGGTGCTTTTCATACATGAGGTCATTTTAATGTTTTATAGTCGCTTCCAGCATTTACATACACTTTACTCACATCATCAATTAGGCTTTTGTTAAAAATGCAAAAATAGGTTTTGTATTTAGCACAAGCAATCAAAAAGCACATCCGCAGCAACAAGCAGGCATTGAATAGAGGGGCAAATTAATTCACCTTATTTTCCAGCTCCCTCTCTTCCTTTGAAGTCCACAAGGAGGAGTTAGACTGGAAGGCAAAAGGAGACGGTGGATGGTGAAGACGAATGCAGGGAACAATAGAGCAGAGAGCCATTACCTCAGCACCGCCACCGGGCCTCGCGCCTCTCAACGTTTCCATCTACTGGTGACTTGATGTAGCGCTCGTTTGTCTTGTATGCTTCTGCTGACTGGCACCGCTGAGTTGACAACTCTGATCACTGAACCTTCAAAAACGACGGGCATGTAAATGCATTTAGAAACCTGTTGAATATTTACATACATGAACATACTTCTAGGAGGAAATGGAAGCAGTCACTGATGAGCGGCGCTCTTGCTGTTCACTCAGTCTGACAACCATAAAGTGTCAGTCCCTGTAGACAGAAATGTCAAAAGGAACAAGAGTGTTGAAGGCTCTATGCGTGTTTGTCTTTCCTTTTTCATGTTAAAGGAGACACATTCTTCCCTTTTTTTCTTTTGTTCTTTTTTTTTATTTTAAAGTCAGCACAATTTAATTTAGTCTTAATGACATGTCTGTGATGCGTCTTTGCTAAAAACACACACACACATTTGTGACAAGGAAACTAACAAACTGTTGGATGTAGCAGCATCTGTATTTGCTGAGGTGGGATTTTGTTAACACCAAAGAGGAAGCTGTGAGCTTAGTTTAGCAGAGACATTAGTAGCAGGGTCAGATTGCTGTGTTAAATTAGACCAGCGGGACTGGTGACATGCTTGATAATATACAGTTTTATCTTGTGGAGCGTGATGACCATGTTGTACAGAAGAAAACGAAAAGAAAAAAAAAATCAGGAGGAGACGGCTAGTGAGAAGTCTAAGAGTCAAGAACCATGAAAGGAAAATGGGACAGTGATAAAACAGTGGTACCAAGTTGTCAACGTAAACACAAAAGCATTAGGCTACTGGCGGAAGATGGAGTTTCTGAATGGTTTGGATCTATCTGCGATCCCAAACGGCTCCCAACCTGGTTCACATATACCTGAGCAATTCAGGAGCTACAAATCTTGTGAGCTACATGTGCATTTTACAAGTGGATGGGTGCAGGACTTGCAAGTCCTCAAAGCAGCAAGCTCTTCTAACTGACATAGCATGCAGCATCAAGACAACTATGCTACAACACAACGGTATGGTATCTCTGTTGCACCCTAGAAATGTTCTCAGAACTATCAAACCATCCAGATTGGACATACTGAATTCTATGTACTACATTTTAGCTAAATTAATAAGTACTGGTACAGTAGTGTGAGTAGCTAACAGTAAAGCCCATTAGAAGGCATAACATCTATAAACACAGAGCCCAGACTACATGTGGCAGGTTGAGCACATCTGCAGCCTTCACCAGCTGCTGGCTGTGCCTTCATATTTATTCATTAGATATTGCATTGCTAACAGTCTTTTCATCTAACAGTCAAGATGAAAGTTAATGTGTGAGTGTGAGTGTGTGTGTATGTTTCAAAAATAATCCATAAGCTTTTATAAAAAATAAAAAAAAGCCTCCAAAAGACATGGATATTTCCTGAAAACCTGAAGCTGTCCACTGGAGCAAGCTGATGAAGGAGGTTGGTTCGGTGCTGCTGCCGTCTGCTCTGGAGCCCCAGGAGCTGATTGTGCAAAGAAAATTGTTGCAGAGGAAGCAAATCATGGACAACGCTGCACATCCTCTACACATCACAACACAACACAGCAAAACACAACACAGCAGAGTGTCTTCTGTCAGAGACGTCTTCAGCTTTAAAAGCATTCCTGCTCACACGTATAGCCCTCTAGAGTAACTCTTTAATACCGACTGATTGACTGCAACAGAATAATTTAACTTTGGGGATTAATAAAGTATTCCTTAATTGAATTAAACTTGCCAAAACCTTTCATTTCTTAGCTGAAACATGAAATAAAAATCAGTGGAGAGTCTTGGAAATGTGGATGTGAACTGAACATAGCTCCAGACTTGAAAAGTAAAAGCAAACATACAGTATTGTTGCATCGGGACATTATGGATTTGTTGTCATACCCCGTTATGGTAATGAAATCATGTTAAACAGACTATGTCAAAGGAAGGGAGGCAAAGTACTACTAATAAAGTACTACTAAAACTAAAATAATATGATTCAGCTTGAGGGGCATTAGGACTATGGTCTGCTCAGATTGTATTCATAAGAAATTTATTATTCACAGCCAACTGTGAATGTGTATGTGCTGGAAGAGACTTATTGCAAGTGTTTTTCACTGTTAACACTCATACGGCAACTCTCACACGCACAAACCAACTCGCACACCGAGGTCTTAACCGCGTGATTTTTTTTTTCCAAGCTAAGCAAAATGCATTGATAAGCAAGTGCATGCATACACACACAGATACACTGCAGTGTGAAATTGGGTCAGCAGTGGAGAGTGGGCTTTAATGCTGAGCACATACGCTCTTTAAAACTGATCTGCATATTCATGTGGGTGGCTATCAAAATGACACACACGCACGCACACACACAGATGCAAGCACACACATAACTACATGCATGTGCACATTGGCCTGAACTTATCCATCCCACACACGTGCTTACATGCGCACTTAGATGCATATGCACGCACATATGCATGCATGCACACACACACACACACAATAAGACACAAAGAAAACCCTGAATCTCACAGATATTGTAACTGTCAGGGAGCTACAGGGTGCATTTATGTTCCACTCATTCTAATTCTGTGGCTAAAAATGAGCTTCTTCCTCTCCCTGCGGTACCATGTCAATCATTTTTCTGCTTTTCCTTTCACTTTTCTTCCTCCACTCCCTCCTTTCCCCCGCTGGCAAAAGCTGTGGCCATCTTTTCAGCGAAAAGTGAAGTCCGGCTGATACCGGCTGTCTGGCAGCACAGCTCTCATTACTTCTGAATTTAAGAGTGAATTGTTACATTGTCAGAAGCCTCAGAAGTGCTCACACTTCCCCCCAAAAAAAGATATTCACACTCTGGAAAAAGAAGAAGAAGAAGGGAAAAAAATCACCACTGCTTCAACTGATTTTCCTTCAGAGCTGCGAAGAAAGTTGGAGAAAAAGAATGAAAAAGAGGTGTGAGAGAGGGAGGGACATGGGTGAAGAGGAGAAGAAAGACAGCAAGAGAGAGGGAGAGGAATAAGAGGTCTCTCCCTGTGGGTATGCTCGTCAAAACCCCCTACTTTGCGCTTCTGACTTTTTCCACCAACGAACAACAATTTTTTTTTTCTGACAAAGCATTTTCCTGCTTATTTGCAGATGGAGGGAGGAGAAGCAGCTCAAGTCGGAACGTGAGAAGCAGAAAGGATGTAACAAAGGATTCAGAGCCAGTAAGCAGATAGCTCCAAAGGCCGCTAGGGGCCAAAGGAGAGGTGGGAGAAGGGTGGAGCGAAGGAGTGATGGTGTGGGCTTTTGGTGTCTTTTGAAGAGAGATATGGATGGAGAAAGAGAAAGGAGCGAGACAGAGAGAAAAGGGGGATGTGTGTGTGTCTCCTGTGCATGTGTTCGGGGACCCACACAGTCAGGCCTGAGCATGTGATTTATTTCAGAATACTAATGTCTCTTTGATCTCTTCTTCTTAAAAAAAAAGTCCTGCCGGCACACACACACACACACACACACACACACACACACACATACACACACACACACACACGTATTTATATACAAGCTTGCACGTACAAGCGCACACACAGCCACATTATTATTGTTGTGTCCCCTCAACTGACTATTGAATACGTCTCATTTATGCACACGCGTGCGCACATGCTCTCATTCCTACTCCAGGGTGTCTAATCTACTTTAACTATCATCAAATCCACAGAGATCCAATTACAAAGATAGAGGGATATTTGTTTTCCTCTGTACACCCTAAAAGACTAATTAAATTTTCATGTAAAGATGAAATTAATTGATACAACACAAATGCCTTTTGATTTCTAAATAATTGTAACATAATATGATTTAATTGCGATCCCGTGACTCCTTCTGCCCATTACACATTTAACCTGCTTAAATACACACACTTTTTTCTTATGTGTCTGCTCCTGCGGACCTCCATCATCATTCAGAGACGTGGGTCATGAGGGCTGCACGCATCTGACAGGAGGAAGGCGATCATCAAGCTAATTAAGGACGCAGAGACACACAAATGCTCAGATTCAAAACCGTCTCCGGGAGCCGTTTGGTGTTTTTTTTAATTTTATTTCTATTTTTATTCTCAAACAGAAACAGGAAAAACTACGATGCTGACATTTTGTGAACATCAGAAGTGTGTGTTTGGTCCTGAAGAGAGCAGGAAGGAAAAAGAGTTTCAGTTTATCATGCAGCTGCTACTGATTAGGCAGGGAAATTGCACAGCCAAACTGCAGTGGAGCGCTGCTTGGCCACAGGCTACATGTCATGCTCGTATCTCTGTGAGGCTGTGATAGGCACAATGTGCTTTGAGCTGAAGGCTAACACTGTCAGCATGCCTAGGTGCTCCCAATAACAATGAACTTATTAGCATGCTGATGCTAAGCAGGAATAAAGTTGAGTTTTTCTGGCTTCCATCCTAGTTTGTCCATCACTTTGTGGACATTGTAAACAATATTGCAAAGGCTTAATGGTATTTTGACCTCTTGACAGCTTAAAAGCTGAATGTGCGTACTAAATGTGAGCTATCCTGGTTTGTTTGTCTGAACCTAAGTAATGCTTTTACAAAACCTGAGAGAAAACCATGACTGTTTCACCTTCACTACCTTTGTCTTCTGTTTCATAGCGTACGCATGTCCTGCAGCTTGAAACAAGAAGATTCATGGCGATCAATCGAGTCGTGATTGAGATATTTCAGTCTCAGTTTGTGTGTTTCCACCAGGATAAACACACAAGCTCCCTTTTCATCAGTCCTCGTCCGTGTTAATAGCAGGGAGTCACACATACATGTTGTGGCAACGCAGGATGAAGGAGGTGTCCGACACTTCGGGTTGATTGTGTCATGACCAGAAAAATAAATAAATAAATCAAACTACTGCAGAAATATCCAGGAAGAAAGGTATTTGTTGTGTTGACCAGGTAGCTGTTAGTAAATATGATGTATGGAAAGTAGCCAGTGAGCTGAATGAAAGGAGAAGCGAGGGGAGCCGACTCTCAGCTGACAGGAGTTGGCTCTTCTGATTGCTTCATTTAAAAGCTCCGGCTCGAGCCGCCTCATGTGCGAGCGACACCTCACCGCTGCATGCCAGATTCATCCACCATCAACCACACTTCCTTCCAAGATTAATTCCTGAGACTCGTGTCTCTGCGTGGCCACAAACTTTGATCATAGAAATAGGAATTTGATTATTAATTTTTCTTGCATATTTCTGTAATGCGAGGTCCAATCACAGATGGATAAGCTGTAGACCCACTCCTACAAACAGTTTCATTGGCTGATGGTTGCATTGATGCATCAAAAGTTGAACATTTCTAAACATTTGACAAAAGCAAACCCATATTTCTCTTCGGTAACAGATGATGTCACCCCATTCAAAGTTGTGGAGACGGATGAATATGATGCATACGTGTGAATCACCTGTCAATCACTCAAAGTCACTCCACCCATCTCCCCTGTAAGGTGAGGGCTGGATAATAAAGCATTGGGAGGGGGGTTGATAAAATATGGGATGCTTTTCACAACTTTTTTCTGTTTTTTTAGAAAATAGGACAAATTATTAATGAAATAGCTGCAATCACATGGTGGAGAAAAGTAGAAAAACTGCAATAAACAGCTGTCCTTCAAGAATAAACTGAACTTGATTGCGCTGTAACTGCAATCTAACAGTCTTTGTTGGGAGCCTGATTGTGTTATCTTTTTTTATTAGGCTATTCAGTGCTGTTGTGAAGCTTCGTGTGCTTATGATGTGCTTCTTTATATGCATGTATTAGTTTTACTGTTTTAACATGAGTCTTGTAGAGAAGCTGCTGTTTTTTATTGAGTTGGGCTGCTTTTACATCAGGTTTGGGCAGGAAACAGTCATCCTGGAAATCAGCAATATAGCTTAGTGCAGAAAATGCAGGAGGATGCGAAGTTGGGCAGAAATAAAGATGGGGAAGCTGGATAATTCCCCCCTGATGTAGGACTGTGATGTGATTGTTCCCCGTAAACCTCAACAGCTCTCTAAATGAGAAACCTTGTGACCTGAAACCACCCAAAATAAAGTGTCTGGGCTGTGTCTTATCCAAGCATTTGAGTTGATAGTGATTTCAAGCACGCACATAAAAGGTCTCCAGCGCTTTTTTTTTCTTTTTTCATTACCGTTTTCTTTAAATTATGGTTTCAGGAGTTCTAGGTGGATCTGGTGTAAAACTGCAGCTCGGCAGGAAATAACATAAGGCATCGAAATGAGATGTGCAATGATAAGTGTTTGTGGATGTATTTCCTTTTGACATTTACGGCATGCATCTCTATGCTGCATAAGCTTGAAATAGCAAGGGGTTTGTAGCATCCCCCACCCCCCACCGCACCTCTGGCAAACCCCTACCATGATGCATGGTGTCTGTCAGCGCGTCCCTGATGAACACCTCTAGCAGCACCCTCAGGGACATTAGTGCATGCAGCTGCTGGCCAGGCTCTGCTGGGTATTCAACCCTGATTTTTCTCTGCAGCCAGCAGGTCCAGCAGCTTCGTGATGCCACCTCTCATGGGACCAGGACAATAACACATCTACTTCCACTTCATTATGGAATCAGACACGGTCAAACAAAATGTAGAAAATATCTGGCCTGCTTTGAGCTCTGAGGCCAGCAAAGTGCCCCCACCCCTTAAAAAATAACATCCTTGCAATATTTGAGAAGTATAGTAGATATTTTTATATCTGCAATGAATTTAATCACTTTGTGTCAAATGGCGTGTAAGAACAGGATGGTATTTTACAGCTGAGGAGCCTGAAATTTGCCACTGCAGTTTGGTTTCTGATGATCCATCAAAGCAAAGCTACGTGGAGGGTGAACGTTTCTGAAGCCTTCATCAACTGGACCAAAACACAAATTCCAGGTGAGATGACGTCCCACCTCTTCAGGAAACAGATCCTCCACCAGTATCAAAATATGATCACATGTTTGTGAAGGATGCATTTTTTTGTAATATGAAACCATATTGTCTTTTTTTTTTTTTTATCTTAACCTCTCAGAATTCTGAACCATTTGTTACAAGAGAACATTGTATAATATCAGCCTCATCTCTGAAGGGGATGAGTCGACCTACTCTGGTGGCCTCTGTTGAGTCCTGCACACCATCATCACCAAGGAGCTCAAGTGGGAGCAGAAAAATCAGCTCCCTCACGAAGCCTTACCAAGGTCTGTACTTCCTCCAGCAGCTGAGGATGTTTCACCTCCTGGTGAAGTCTGCCATCGTCTGATCCATCCTCACATCACCAATAACAGTCTGGTTTGCTGCAGACTCGGCCAAATTAGAAAAAGGGTAAACTCAGAGGTCACAAACAGGATGAGCCCTTAAAGAGGGTCAACGTAACAAAGACCAAGCACTAACTCAAACAACTGACCTAACAAAGTGAGATAACATAAACCCTACACTTGAAGAAAACAAACAAGCTCAATCTAAAATATGGCAAATGTAGCTTTGTGACTGGATGGATATTATCTAATTACAGCTTTGTGGCCATGGCCATCACAACTGGGAATATACAGTATTATTTAACCTGGTTAATTAAAATAAAAAGTTCTTTGTCGCAGCAGAGAACATCTAAACAAGGCGGAGTTCAAACCTTGCCAAGTTACAGCAGAGCTGTAAATGTGTTCGCCTTTCTTCTGTCAGTTGGTTTCCTTAGAAGCTACCTAGCAGATCAGTAACCTCAGGCGAGGTGCCCACGCTCGACGCTGGCGGGCGGATGATTGTGAGAGCACATGCAACAAAACAACTCCAGAAAGCTGACTGATGAGCTCGGCTCAAAGTCTTTCCAGCGTATGAAACCTTGTTGCAGCAGGTCTCTGTGCAGCAGCAGTACCACACGAGCCCTGCTGCCTCTCAGACCCTCCATTAGGGAAGAACCATGATAATATCCACACTTTGGACTGCGCCTTTAGAGTCATCTTTATTTATTTATTTATTTTTTACAACAACAGAATACAAAATGATTAATTAATTGACAATAATATGCATATCTTATCTGTACTGTGAACTAAATTGACTGAACAGACCAAGATTTAGACCAACTTTAATCTTAAAAGCACTCAGATATCACAGAGGTCCAAGTGCTGTCAGCTGTGATGGAGGAGTTTAGAAAGAGCCGAAGAAGGACTGGAGCTCCCGTCAAAGTTCATAGTTTCCTGAGGGCACGCTGAACTGTCCGTGGCGTGCTTTGGTTAAAAGTACTGCATGCAAGAAGATAACAGAAGGAATGAAGGTGGAGATGGTGACAGAGCAAGGAGGTGATTTGGAAAGGCAAACGTCTCAGAAATCAGTAAAAGTATGGCATCACTAAAGAAAATTTGAGAAGGTAAGACAGAATAAGCGACATTAAATCCAAAATAGAAAGACTATAAACAATTATGAAAATGGAGAAGCATGTTTTAGTGGGTCAACGTGAGAGGAGATGAGCTCATTAGTTACACACGTTAAGAACAGTTTTAATGATCATAATGGTGACATGATAATAAAATGACCTTCACACCAGTGTTTGATGTCCCACAGGAAAGAATTAGGAACATATATGTATATGAGCTCCCTGGAAAGCCAGATGTGATTTGTTAACATGACACGTGAATATGAGCGAACGTAGGTTTCAGATTAATTGGATGTACTTCTTTTTTTTCAGTATAATGCTCCCTTCAGAGAGGTTTTGCATATTCCTGTTCAGGGAATGAACAGGAATATGCAAAAGGTAGAGATGTGGACTAAAGCGAAGGAATTTACAGTTATTTATCCCCATGGTCCTTCCAGGAAATTAGAAACGAAACAAATCAACAAGACGGTTGGTAGAAAAGGGTGCTGATATGCAGCGATGTTGTGGAGGAATTAAACCAGATGGCGAGGAGGAAGCGTTGGATAAAAAGTGTTTATTGTGTGTAAATGATACAAGAGGAACTAAAATAGATTGTGATGACCTCAGCTGCTCCCCAGTATCACCACACTCCAGCAGATTCTCACCTCCTTAGTTTTCACTCACATCCACTTCATTTGCAGTTCTGAACATTTGTCAGGAACGGTGTTGTAGAGGAACCAAATGCAGAAATAAAAAATAAAAAACACAGATTTAAACTCCTCCGAATTAACTGGACTTCTCCTTAATGTACCATAAACTGGAACCTGATCTTCATCTAAGTCACAATAATCAGATGCGCTTAAATGATAACACACAAGCAATTATAATGGATAAACATTCACAGTGCTGGAGGAAAAGTAAGTAAACCCTTCTAGTTAAGCACCATCCCTCTTTCTGGAACTGATTCGTCTCCGTCTCATCTGGAGGACGTCTGGTGGGGACGGGTCTCTTGGTGGACAGTCACCCCGACATTATCCAGTAGGGTATTTATGCAAAACTGTGAGTTTATTTTCCCCCTAAATGATACAAGTGGCACTGAAGCAGAAAAGCGAGCCCAAATCATAATACTCCCGCCACCGTACTTCACCAGTAGGGGGCGTTAGACATGGGTAAGCTGTGCTTTTTTGTGCCAAACACAGTCTAGAGTCACAGGTCATTTGTCTAACTTTGGACTGATGGATACTGAAACACTTAATATCATTTTTTGTGAGGC
This sequence comes from Arrhamphus sclerolepis, assembly GCA_037176975.1. Lineage (NCBI taxonomy): Eukaryota > Metazoa > Chordata > Actinopteri > Beloniformes > Hemiramphidae > Arrhamphus > Arrhamphus sclerolepis. The sequence goes on from JBAMYA010000009.1 coordinate 6,203,919, forward strand.
ATCACCTAATTTTATGATTTAAGTATTTCAATTGCATATAAAATTTCCATCCATTTGATTTGCATACATTTAAAATAATAAGGGTTATAAACTCAATGTGAAGTATATTTGTAACTCAAATGTAAACAAAACATACAGACAGGTTTATGTATTTTTCATTATTTCAAATACTGCCACACATTGCAGACAGTGTGGACCCAAGATACTTTATTTTTGTATTTTCATAATTTCAGGCCTTCAATATCACCTCCCCCTCCCAGAAAAAAAATAAATAAAACAGGTACAATAACAATTTTGTGCCAGTGAGGAGGTGAAAGAAAGAGAAAAATATTATGTTTTAAACGTGTGATGTCAGCAGGTTTAAAACATGATGCTGATTTGGTACAAATGCAGAAATCCACAAGAGGCTGCGTCTTCTTGGCTCTCCACTTTATCAACAAAAGCTTGAAAAAAATCTTTGAAATTTAAAATAAAAATAGAAAATGAATAAATAAATAAATAAATCTGGAGGAATATAAAGGGAGGAGCTGGACAGCCTCGATCTCCTCTGACGCCCCAGAATCAGGACACATCGTTCATCAGCAGCTGATGTGTACCAAACCTTTGTTGATCACTGCAGCATCCAGCGACATTCACAAATACAACTCTTTGCAAAAAAAAAAAAAAGAATGAATGAACAAATGAATAAGCAAATAAAACAAAATAAATAAAAAAGGCTTTATTCAAACCTTGTCCAGAGGTGGTGCACACAACTCTGAGATCATGGACTTCTTTGTGCAAATGTGTATTATTTCTAGACCAGAAAGTCCATAAGCCCGTCTCTGTAAAGCTCAGCGACAGAACCAGAACATTTACAATCAAAAACATACAAGTTTTTGGACCGCTGTAGGAAGCTGGAGTGCCCAGAGAGCAAGTAAGAGAACTATTCTTTCTATATGAATCTATATGAAATCCTATTAACTCAAGCCATGAACACTGATAGCTCATGTAGGTAAGATAATGCTAAAAGTGATTAAAGAAGAAGTGATTTAATAAATGGAAGACAGAGGACCTTTATTGCCTTGTCAGAGAAGATTAAGGAGAGGGAGAAAAACTAAAAACCCTTTCATGTATTTGGAAACAGATAAAAAGAAAGCACAAGCTGATAAGAAGTCTGTAAGATCAGACGTTTGGACATAAAAAGGCATATGATATGGAATTATTAGCTATGAATTTAAATGTGATGGTTATAAAAGGTAAAAATTTATGATTAAAGAACATTTTTACTTAATTAAATTCTTCAAGTCGGAGCAGAGGCGCGATATGAAATGAAACTGAGTATATCCCTGTACAATGAAAACGTAACGTTTCTAAAACTTGCAAACAGTAACAGAACACGTTTTCAAAACTCTCTCATGAAGATGGATACAAAAGGATGAGTGATCATCTAAAGTCAGTGGACAGTTCCAACAGCAGCATAGACAAAGCACCAGAGATCAAAACCACAGTGATTTCCGAAAGCAGAGGATCAAATTTCCACTGCACAGGTAAGGTCCAGCGTGTTTGGTGTTAACGTGACCAAAGTATAAAATAGAATAAACTTAGTATCTTAATGTGCTGCACACAGTCAAAATGATTGCTCAATATTTATGGCTCAGATAGAAGCGCTGCTTCTGTGTGACCCTGCGATGCACTGGAGACCTGGTGAACGGATTATAAAGCTGCCTAATGTTTTAAATGTACCGCACTGAGAACAGTTTATCGTAATTATATGTCAAAGAGCTGAGTGATATTCCTGTAAACCACTGACTTCACACTACTAAGTAGATTTCATTGCTGGAGAGAATGGAAACCTTAAAGAAACCAGTGAGTCACCAGGTGATTATTTGATTAAATTCCTTCTTTAGTGGTCTAAAACCACAGCTGCTCTTTTGACCAACATGTGACATCATTTCCTGTGTTAGGTGACCTCACACAGCACTTGGTCAAATGATTCAAGCTAACGAGAGGTGTTTTTAATGAAATGTTTTTAATTATCTATTCTGTGTTTTTAAATAAATGCAGTTTTTCAACCCTTTTAGTTTGTTACAAACACCAGTTTGTCTGACATACATGCAGGACTATTTCAGAGAACACAGATTTCATGGAGCTGCTAAAGGTGTTTTTAACAAATCCACTGATAAAAAATGAAATGTTATTTATAGAGAACGTTTAAACCAACAGAGTTGGTTAAATGCTGGAAAACATTAACGCGCATCAATAAAAGTGAGAGAAGTTGAACAAGCAGAAACAATGTTCATTAATACAACTAGCAGAAATGTCTTGTTACCAGTTACCATAGCAACCACAGTCGATAATAATAACATATGAGTCTTTCTGCAAATCATCATAGCACATTTTTTATTGGCTTGTTTGTTTGTTTGTTTGTTTGTTTGTTTGTTTGTTTGTTTGTTTGTTTGCGGGGAGCAGCAATACAGCAACTGCAGCGTGGGAACACTCAACTTGTTCTCCTCTTCTTCGTTCACATCACGTAGGTAATGAACATTTCTAAAATAGTTTAGAAGTTAGAAAAGTTTAAGATTATACAATGATAAAAGCAAAAGAGAGGAAAGTGGCACATTCCATCAAAAGGTATGTACGACAGCAGCTCGGATGCAGCAGAAATCATTGTGTGTCAAAATAGCTTTTTTAAAAATGTCTACTTTTCAACACGTGTGGAATGCAGTCATTCATTTTCTTGATATAAAGGTGCAAAAGTGGATGGTTGGAAGGACTAGATAAAATGTTATTGTGCCTTTTTGTGTTCTAAATACTTATGCTGTTAGAACTGCAATCATGTGCTTTCACTTGATCTCAAATATTTTCTTTGTCAACTTTGTCCATTCAAGAGTCGCGCAGCACCAGTTCGATGAGAGAGGAGCACAGCAGCATGGGGAGGGGAAACAGCAGAGCATGTTGGAAAGAAGAGGGGATCAGGGGAGCTTGGAGAGGAGAGAGAAGGAGGGCAACGTGAAGATGAGAGAGGAGCAAAGTGGCGTGGGGAGGAGAGAAGCAGAGAGCAGCTTGGGCAGAAGAGAAGAGCTCAGGACTTTAGAGAGGAGAGGGGGCATCTGGAAGAAGCAGCACAGCTGCAGCAAGTAAGGACTTACCCGTCTCCTGGAAAAGGAAAAAACATCTGCTTGAATATTTTACAAGTCCTATCTTTAAGAGTGAGAACGGGACGCTTGTGATTTGGAGACGCAGGGTGGCAAAGAAAAACAATAACTGTGATCAGATTTTCTAGACAATGCCAGAACTGTAGAGTAAATATAAGATACAAAATAGTTAGAGAGAAGTAAAGCAATAGTGCTTTTCCCTCCATTTTCTAATAAGCAAATTAAATGAATGCCAAGATTGTTTTTGCAGAATAAAAAAATGCTCAAAGACAACATGAAAAGGTAAAAGGAGAAATCCCAAGATTCCAGCCGTCCAGATACACAGGTGGAAATGTAATGTTGAATCCGTAAGTCATCAGAAGAGTGCATCAAGCAGTCCTATTAACTGTAGGACTGTTGAACCACATGGCTGTTGTAATTCTCACCTTCAGTATTAAATCTGATGAATTTCTGCTGTTTTAACAGTCTGAGAAAAATCTGAGAAGATTCTCAAGTCTCACAGGAGAGCGTTGTTTGAATCACAGGTTGAAGTTGTCTGTTTCAGATTCAGCCACTTGAGGGGTTTTCTTTACAACTTATGATGTGAGTTACAAAAGAACTTGTGAGTGATGTGTAGCCTCTGAAGTCGGTGTATGTTCGAGAAAGATTGGTTGAGTAACAGGAATAAGGTGGGTGGCTCAGTCTTTAAAAACTGTCCGGACAATGTATGCAGCACTGTGTGTGTGTGGGTGTGCATGTGTGTGTGTGTGTGTGTGTGTGTGTGTGTGTGTGTGTGTGTGTGTGTGTGTGTGTGTGTGTGTGTGTG
>JBAMYA010000009.1:6214544-6244789 GCA_037176975.1 Arrhamphus sclerolepis
ACGAGCTTTTCCATGCTTTGATTGAAGCAGGGGGGTCCTTCTTGGTCCACGTCCATAGAGACCATCTTGGTGCAGTAGCCATTGTAGTGTCTGTCTTGATATAGTCTCACCACGTTCACTCAGGTCCTTCAGTCCTCCTTGGTAGTAGTCCTTGGATTGGTTTCTACATCTCCCTTGATCTTTCTGGCTAGCTGAGGTGACACCAGTGACTTCCAACCACCTCTGAGGGTTTTCACTGTTAAACTTCTGGAAGATACTTTATATAGATACTCACTGAGTTCTTTGGTCCAAGGCAAACTTTGTGTTGACTTGAAAATAACTGAAATGTCAGAAGAAAGTTGACTTTTATAGTCATGAAACTGTTCAAAGAAACTTTGAAAATACTATTAAACACTTTTGAGAGCGTTAAACACTTAAAGAGAATGGTCTGAACATCCTATGACTATTTGTCTTGGTATCACTAGATTAATGATAATATTGGACGTGGTGATTTTTTTTGTCAAAGTTTAAATAAACACCTTTAATGGCGTTATTTCACCTAAATAATTGGTCATGGCTCCAGATTTTCATATATCAAGTCTGAGGTGAAATAATAATCTGTAAATGAGAAAATTAAGAAATTCCTTGTATTTGACAGGGGGATGAATAATTTTTGCCTTGACTGTTTATATTTTAAAGTAATAACAGAAGGTATTTGCATTTCTTTTTGTAGTCTAAAAAGGGTCTTTCTCAGCAGATTGATCACCTTTTCCATCTACACCATCTTCGAGCTCTTAAGTGCCTCCATACCAACCGCCCCTTCGGTGCTGATTTATACTAATGGAGTTTTTTCTTCTGTGTAAGTGGTACTTGGATTACTAGTGGTCTACATTAACAGCAGGCTGACAGGAAGTGAGGGCAGAGACGGAGGTGTAGACGTGCAAAAGAGCTGCCTGTAGCCTCGGTACATGGGCCGCTTGCTCCAACCACTGATCCACCCAGCGCTGGTCTTTAATTGTCTTGTGTTCACTCATTTATTTCTTTATTTTTATTTATTTATTTAGTCAGTCGCGTCTGTTTTGTTGGCTTATCTCTGACTTTGTCTCATCATGCAGCTGTAGGATTCACTGTCACGTATTCTCCACAAAAGCCTTTTCATTTTTGCTTCCTAATCTTTTATTACATCTTCTAACTCCTGACAGTTGATGTAGCACGCGTTTTTTTGTTTTTTGTTTTTTGTTTTTGTGAGGAGATCACAGATGACCTCACATTTGACTTCAGAGTAATCTGGAAAATGGAGGAGGTCATCCTTAACTACATGACTGCATGGCTGCAAAAAACGATCCCAAATCACCAGCCTTCCTCCACCGTGCTTGACAGTGATGTACTGTTAGATGTGCCAGACATCTCCACCTCTTCTTGTCTTTCTAAAGGACTGATTCAGATGTCTTGTGGCCTGTTGACATGCCGTTTTTAAAGATGCGTTCACAGTTTACGCCTGCTGATGATCAGTTCAGTACGTTTCATTAGCATCAGATGCTGATGTTAGCCTCCTACATGGACTTTGTTAGTTTCATAGAGTCTCTTAAAGAAATAATGATCCAGTATAATGTGTCCTGTGTGGTTGTTCATGTGACCTGGTAAGGACCAGATGTCCTTGTTATTTGGATTTTGAGATGTGAAACCTTTGAACTGTAAGACTGTAGTTTCTTTTTCACGTGATTGGATGTAAGAAGCACTGAAGTATTTTCTGCCACTCACTGTTTCCATTCTGAAATGCAAACTGCTGAAAACACACACACACACACACACACACACACCTCTCACACAGCTTAAGGAACTAAAAAGTGATGGTCTCCGTTGCTTGTTCTGTGACTGTGGTTTTTCCAGTGATTGTTTACTGTCCTGTTGCTTGGTGCTTTGGATATGATGTAATGGCAGCAAGGGCGGAGCTGGCGCTTGGAATTCCTCTGCTGCTTGTATTCCCCTAAAAGCCTCATGCCTGCAGGGCACTTCATTAAATAAATAAAAAAAAGTCCCAAGGAAACACGTTTCTCTTTGTAATGTGGTGGCTGTCGTGATTTCTAAAGAATAAAATTACAGGGTCATCAGCGAAAGATTTTCAAGTCCATTTTGTGGATGAGTTTAGAGTTCTTCCATTAAAAACGTGGGTTTGTTTGTGTGGAGTGGGAGGTTTGGGGGTTATTCTTAGAAATTATCTTCAGATGTTCCAGAGGCTCTGGTGGTTTTCCTCAACCGCATTTCTCCTCCAACACATATGCTCATGCTAACATAATACATCCCCTAATGTGTCCACAGAAACAGGCTCCTGTGATGGTTGTTGCTCAGCCAAGAGTGTGTTACTTTCCAAACACATAGTGAGATGAATGTCAGCAGGCAGGCCTCTTCACATCACTAACAGCAGAAATATGTGTTTGTGTCTCAGTATTTGTTTGTGAGGTGGTCTATAAAAGATTTGAGTAATGAAATGACTTTTTCAAATTTATATTTGGATTTCTCAACTTTGCTCTTTTAAATTTAGACTTCCATTCTTTCTCCGTGATGCCTCATTCCTAGTTTTCAGTTTTTCGCATAAAGGTCATGTCTGTGTGTGTTCAGCAGCAGTGTCTTTGTCTCAGTTTTCAGTTGCTTGGACAGATCTCAGTTAATTTACCAGACTGGGATTATCTGCAACAACGTTTACTTTGTAGATAGATGGATGGATATCGAAGCTCATGCATTCTCTTCTGCTCTCTTCTTTCAGACGTCATGTCCAGGTCAGACTACCCTCCTGGGTATGATAACTCCCACGGCCCACTCTATGCACCTCAGGGTGGGGGTTACCCTGCACCCCCTGCGTATGACTCCTCCTATCCCTCCTATGGTGGCTGGCCTGGCCCCCAGCCAGGCCCCCAGCCTGGCCCCCAGCCTGGCCAGCCGTCTGCTCCCTACCCTACTGGTCCAAACGCCCCTCTGTACTCGGGTCAGCCAGGAGGGTATCCTCCCGGTCCCTACCCAGGACAGCCCTACCCTGCAGGGCGTCCAGGAGCGGGTTACCCCCAGCCGCCTCCCATGCCTCCTGTCATCCCACCTACCATACCATCAGATGTCTTTAGCTCTGGTACAACGATCAGTCTGTGTCCTTTGGTTCAATCAGAGTATTTTCACCAAAGTGTAACTTCTCATCAAGATTTCTAAGCTTTAATTTTATTTCTAAATGTCAACCCTTTTTACTCTGTTCAACAGATAATGAAGGTGATCAGTTTGCAGCAAGCGGCGGTGGTTGGGATGATCTGAGCATTCGACACGCCTTCATCAGGAAGGTAAACAACACAAACGTACTGAGGTGACCCTCTTTTCCATCTCGTGTGTAATCGTGACATTTAAGTCCAAGAAGCAAGCGCAGGTGCCTGACAGGGTGTGTGTGTTGCACTGAGTGGAGTGCTCATGCATGTCTGATCAATATCATGTTGATCATGATGTATTAACAGACTATTAACAGATTTCCACACAAATTCTTAGAATAAAATCCACAAAAGTCTTTGTACAAAGAGGTTATTATGAAAAACAGATGGAAACATCTGGCTTTAGGACAACTCATCAAGACTTGTCACAGTGCGTAGAGTTGGATTCTTCTGGATCCTTCTGGATCCTTCCGGACCCTCCTTACCTGCGTGTTAGCGCTCACCTGAACACTGGCCTGTTTGTTTTTCAGGTGTATTTGATCCTGGCGTGCCAGCTGCTCGTCACCACTGCTATTGTTGCAGTTTTCACATTTGTGTGAGTACACCGAGTTGGAGTTTTGTGTGACTGCGGATGACAGAGTCTGTGTTTTCATGTGCCTCTTTTATTTATTTTATTTATTTATTTTACAGCCAACCAGTCAGATATTTCGTGCAGAGAAACCAAGCTGTCTACTGGGCGTCATAGTAAGTCTGCCTCTAAAGTAATGTGTTTCATAGAAAAAATAAAATCTAACTCTTCATATATTTAAACATGATCTCTTTATTTGTCTATTTTAGCGCCGTATATATCATAACCCACCTTGTTCTGGTGTGCTGTAAGGGCCCCCGGTGAGTGTGGTTGCTTTGTTTTAAAACGAGGAAACAACTATGGAGACAGTTGGACAAATGTGCCCAGTTTGTAACATCAATGTTACTTCTTGTTGTTTTGCAGGAGGAAGTTTCCATGGAACGTCATTCTGCTGCTCATCTTTGTAAGCTGAACTTGTTGTTGTTGTTGAACCCAAAATAAGGAAACATGCATTCATACAGCTTCCTGGATCACAGTTACATCTGTTTTTGGAATAGATTATATAGTTTTCTTGATGCCGACCTCCATATTCACTGCTGCAGTGCTGCAGTGCTTTTACTACACGAGCTGACAAGTGTGTCGCTACGCTCCAGACGCACCGTTGGCGTGTGATATGTTGTCCATTTAATCTGCTCCAGCAGTAAAATGAGCTACTTTATGGAGGTTTGGTTTGACGTAGACGCAGACGGTTATCACTGCTCCACAGATACTTCCAGATGTTTTGACGTAAAATGGCACAACATGGATCTACTGAAGACACTTTTAACACGTTTTTACTTGTATGTTCCCGTTTCCTGAACGTTCAGTCTGAACTTCGTCTTTTAGGATCAAACTTGTTCATGTCAGTTAGCAGAAGTGTTTTACCTTCAGATATAACTGATGTGCTTTGCACCTATAAATTCTTGTCTTATTTTTTCTATATAGACGCTGGCTTTGTCCTACATGACCGGATCAATTTCAAGGTAAAAAGGAAGAAAAGAAACCAAAGCATCCTAGATGACGAAGACATTAGTTTCTCCTCATCAGTGTTATTTATGCGTTGTCTTTTCTCTTTCAGCTACTACAACACGAAAGCAGTGTTTCTGGCTCTGGTCATCACTGCTGTCGTCTGCATCGCGGTTACCGTCTTCTGCTTCCAGACAAAGGTATCTTTACGTCCATTTATCTCCTGCAGACAGCTGTTCTGTCAACTTCTTCAGCTTCATGTTGCAGTATGCCCGTCTTTTATTTTACCACACAGGTCGACTTCACCAAGTGCCAGGGCCTCTTCTGCGTCCTGGGGATCGTAATGTTTGTGACAGGAATCATCACAGCTATTGTTCTGTCCTTCAAATATGTGAGTTAGAGTTAATGTGACTAAGAAATGGCTAATTGACACCTTTTCAGATTTCTGTGTTGCCTCACAGCTGTTTGTTGTTGCAGATTCTGTGGCTTCACATGCTGTATGCTGCTTTAGGAGCCATAGTCTTCACCATGGTTAGTACTTGAAAATAGTCTCATTTCCTCAGTTGTGGCCTTGTGCTGTAATTCTCAACTGCTCCTTTTGTCCTACAGTTCCTGGCGTATCACACGCAGCTGCTGATAGGGAACAGGAAGCACTCCATCAGTCCAGAGGAGTATGTCTTTGCTGCACTCTCCATCTACGTTGACATCATCCAGATCTTCCTCTTTCTGCTACAAATTATCGGCGCCTCCAGCAAATGAGACTCCTGGGTTGCAGAGAAGCATCAAACTGCAAAAAATCATACGTTTAAACCATGACAAAATTAAGAGAGTGTTTCAGTATCAGTCACATGTATTCACAGAAGTTATGTACTTTTTCAAACAGCTGTATTTGCTTATTTCTACTTCAAGCACCTTACAAGTGGCCAATGACTATTTATACCACAATATATAAATATCTAAATGTGCTGTAATGTCAACTCTGATATTATGAGGGTGGGAGGTCTCTTTTTTTATGCAAATGTGTTATTACAGATGATCCTTTCCTGAATGTAGAAAAGTTTAGGAAATCGATTAAATAGAATTAGCTAAAAGAAAAGCCAGCTTTGTTGTTGGCATTAAAGCAGAGTCCCCATTAACCTCGGCTCAGTGCTCCTAATGGCAGCCTTAGATGTGTTTTACTTTCTTCAGGTTAGCCTTGGGTGAATGCTTTATACTGTATACAATAAGCTGCATCACTATAGTGCCTTCAAAAAAAAAACTTAAAGTTTAACTAAGTCTGTTTAAAGGATTACAGGGTGGTAATCAGTAAGCCTTTAAAGTACTGCCACCATTTCTTTTTGCGCTCAGTCATTCAGGTAAGATCAGTGGTGAATGCCAGCAGGAAGGAGTTTTCCACAAAGATAACACTGCCAGTGCCATACTGCTACATTTGTGGGACAAACTTCTGCAAGTCAGTGAGTTCCAGCTAAAGTGGTGCTGTCAAAAAGCTCGTGACGTAATCAGTCCCACCCCGCTGGATGTCCACACTCTGCTGAGTATAAACATACAGAGGCGGCGCTGCACGTCAGCCAGAGGCCACGTTCAGCCTGCAGACGGCCTGTGTCGGTGCGGGTGAAGGCTGTAAACACAGATACTAATGAGGAGAATGTATTTTCTTCAGATCAAATAAAGGTTTTTCATGTCAAGTCATATCAGAGAAGATTCCTCCTTAAATAGACATTTATTTTGTTTCACTAAATCGACATTTATTACAATTAGCCTCGAAGCAGTAGTCCATGTGTCACTCAGGATTTTATGCAAATCCCTTCTGTGATGCATCATTAGTCCAGTTTAACATCTGCATGTTGCCGGTAGCGACTCCCCTCATATTCTCCTTCGTTTGATCGCTTCATCCTCTGTCTGATCTTCAGCTGCTTCAGGCGGTTTTTGTCCACTTGTCTCTTGGCCAGGATGAAGCCGATCACACCTGCGGGTAGACCTATCATCCTGGAGAGAGAGAGATTTCTGGTCAGCAAACGCGTGGTGTCCTCGCAATTTAAGAATCTGCTCGTAAGGAGTGTTTAGCTTACGCTTGCTTAAATACCAGGCTCGTCTCAAGGACTGGGTAATTTAAAAAAAATCATGTTCTCTAGATTTGCAAATGTGAAAAAAAAAAAGAAAATGTGCAAAGACGGCACCATAATTGTCTTGCATTCAAAACAGTCCCTGCTGCACAAGAGCAACTAAAAGAATTTTCCAGCCACGCCCTGAGCTGCATACCACAGTAGGTGAAACGGAAACGTTTCACTTTTTCACTTTGTGGTTTTATTTACACAAACTTTATCTGATTTGTCATGTGACCATCATCAGAAAATCACATGCAAATTTACATTGATGTTCCTGAATCCTGGTGTGTGTGTGTGTGTGTGTGTGTGTGTGTCCCTCTGCCCTGCGGGTTTTAGATGTTTTTCTGTTCCAGCACACCTCTTTACACGCTAGTCCTAAAGGTTTCTGCAAGGTCTGTGTATGACCCATTATTCTGGTGGAGCGTGAGAGCATCTTGAACATGCGTGGTAGTGGGACATCAGGACCAGAGTTGACTTGTGTAAACAGACACAAGACAGAGCTGCTGTCTGTTGCTCCTTGCATCAGCCCTTCCGCAGCCAAAGCCTGTATTTAATAAAACGTGCAGGAGGAACGCTAGAACCAGCTTTTATGAGAACAATATGCATGTTACTTCCTGCAGTTTCACTCATGCCCAGTTAGCATGGACGGTTCTGTGATACATGTTCACATGTATAGAAGACAAGACAGGTTATTTGTAGAGCACAGGCTGCACACAAGAGAATTCAAAGTGCTTTACAGATACATAAAATCACAAGAAGGCAAATAAAATGATTCCATAAAAATAATTAATTAATTAAAATAAAAACAAAGAGTGCAGATAAATCCTTCCAGTTGTCGTCTCCACAGCTGAACAGAACTGCTTTCAGCCTGGACTTGAACATAGTCACAGTTCAGGTCTGTCTCACGTCTTCTGGAAGACTCTTCCAGATTTCAGGAGCATAAAACTGAAACGCAGCTTCACCTTGTTTAGTCCAGACTCTGGGCACCAGCAGGAGACCAGTCCCTGAGGTTCTCGGAGTCCCAGTTGGTTCACATGGCTCTAACAGGTCAAAGATGGACTTTGGTGCTAGAACATGAAGAGACTTGTACACAAGCAGAGCTGTTTTAATGTCTGCTCTCTGAGTGCAGAGAGCTAAGGACTAGACTCATGGTGGTATTTCTTGGTTCCAGTCAGGACTGGAGCAGCATTCTGGATGTGCTGCAGCTGGTTTAGTGCCCAGTAAGCAGCTGTTACAGTCGTCTAACCAGCTAACAAACGCATGGATTAGTCTTTCTAAGTCAGGTTTAGGCACTATTCCTTTCATTCAGGTGATGTTTTTTAGACGGTAAAAAGCTGCTGATGTTATTGATTTCATGTGGCTATAAAGGTTTAACACTCCTAGATTCTAGAGGGTCTCCAGGTGACTGATAACACTTTCACTTTGTTTCTGTGGGCCGCAGGCAATGATTTCACTTTTGTCTGAGTTTAGCTGGAGAAAACTGTTTGCATCCACACACTGATCTGCTGGAGGCAGTGACACGATGAATCTACAGGTCCATGTTCTCCTCCCATCAGTGACACGTAGATCTGAGTGTCTTCTGCATAGTTGTGGTAGGACACATTATAACTACATAATAGCTGGTCTAATGGAAGCATGTACAGATTGAACATCAGGGGTCCCAGGATTGACCCCTGGAGAACCCCACAGGCCACAGCCACTTGGTCTGAGACACAGTTACCAATTTAAATGTACCTCCTGTCCCCAAGAAAGGACCTGAACCAGTTTAAGGCAGTACCAGAGATTCCTACCCAGTCTTCTAACTTCTGTAATAAGACTGAGACTTTGCCTGTGCCCGTGTTCAGGCAGTCCTGGGATCGATAAAGTACATCTTATGTCACCTTGATCAGAACTTCTCAGAGCTGTGGTGGGGCCTAAACCTGATTGGAAAGAACCAAAAGCTTTGTTAGACAGGAGAAAGTCAGTCAGCTGCTGGTATACAACTTTTTCTTGGACTTTGCCTCAGAATGGCAGGTTTGATGTGGGCTGATAGTTGTTCAGTTCTGTAGCACAAAGACTGCTCTTCTTTAGAAGAGGCTTAATGACAGCAGTTTTTAAGGCCTTTGGAAATATTCCAGTCTGAAGTGAGATGTTGACTAGATGAGCCAAACTGTTCAGCACAGACTAGTAATCTAGAGGGCAGCTCATCAAGGACTCAGACTGCAGGTGATCTCTCCAAGTGTTTTGCCAGTGGCAGGTGTGAAATGTGTCAGCTGGCTGCAGACTAGTTATTGGTGTTGTGGAAATTAATGCATTTTCAATTTGTCATTAAAGTATATTGCAAACTCATTCCACTTAGATGTAGAAATGAGCTCTAAAGGCAGGAAAACTGGAGGGTTTGTTAATCTGTTAACTGCAGCAAACAGGACAGGGAGTTGTTACTGCAGTTTTTAATGTTTTCAGAAAAATAACTCTTCCTTGTTCTACACAAAGTCTGGCTGAACACAGAACTTTTCTTTGTAAATCTCATAATGAACCTGGAGCTTTGACTTGTGCCGTTTCCCTTGGGCTCTCCAGTGCTCCCTTTTCTGTGACCTGAACCAGTCGTCTTTTCTCCATGGCACCTTTTGCCTACTTTTAACCATTCTAACTTTGGCAGGAGCAACGGTGTCCAAAACCTTCAAAAACATTTGATGTGGAAGAGTTCAACAGTGGTTGGAGATCTTTTACGACACGTGGAGCTGAAATGTTAACGTACACACAGTCCCACATCAGTTTTCTTTTGAAATGATATTTTAGGGGGAAAAAAACAGAAGAATTACTTCCATCTCTTCAGCAGAGATTCATAGACTTATGGAATCCAATCCAGCTTTATTAATTAATTAATTAATTAATGTCAAGTCATATTGAAGCTACTCTACCACTGGGACTGTGACCAAGCAACAACAGTTGTAGTTTCAGGAATCAGTAGCTGCAGTAGCTGCACAAGAACAACTAGCTTAGCTGCCACCAACTAGACTAGAATGTGGTTCTAAGTTTTCAAAGTGAAAATCACTAAATAATAATAAATCTTCTAAAGCATGCCCTTAGAAGGTTTCTATAACTTTTCACATAACACCATGTCACTTTGCAGCAAGATTTGCATGTTAACTTCTTGCACCCCCTTAAAGGATATATACTTTGATTGGGGTTCTTCCTCAGACTATTAAAGGAAAAAGGCATCTACAGAGGAAAATCACAAGGGATTAACTAACTAAAGTTCCCTGATATTAATGATCATCATCAGTAAAGAGGACGTGGGTACGACAGCTGTACATATTTGATAAGTGCAGTTCCAAGCACGGTAATAACAGCCGACCAGAAGGTCCAGCAGCTCTTGTGAACATTGTGAATGTGAAACTGGGAGTGAAACAGACACTTTGTGACAACCTGATTACTCACCACCAGGGTGCAGGGTGTTAAGCACTTCTCTGCTTTACATCCTTTGTGCGGGTTTTGTGTTCAAGGGTAAACATTATATAAATAAACTTCTTATATGTCGGGAGAGAGACCTTGCTGGCACCCCAGACCCTTGATTGGACATAACCGTCACAAGTTGACCTGAGTTCTGGAGTAACCCTGTTATTACAAATAAATCTGAATAGTGACTAGAATTATTTTAATGATATCTGGAAGTCTGTACAGATGCTGACATTTTCTGTCTCCCAGTGTGTTGTAAACTTAAATGAACAAGTGCCTGAAAAGCAGTATCCGTTTTAGCCCATCTGAATCCCACTGAGTGAGCCATTCAGATTTACAGAACGTTGCTGCATCATAGTCCCTGATCAGGGAAAAGTGCCCCGTCTTTTCCCAAATTCCCATCATGCTGCATTGGCTTGAAAACCAAGGACACCCCACAGAAGAGTGGTTCTGCACTGGAGTTGGATGGCTTACACCACAACCAAAGATCAATTCCTAAGAACCAATGTGCAGACATGCTTTGTGCCTCTGTGGGACAGCAGATGTGTGAAAAAGGGGTGGAGCAAGACTCACCAGGCATAGCCTATGCTCAACATGGGGTTCTTGGCCTTTCTCCTGGGGATGTACTCTGGACCCTCCAGCTCTTCCTCATCTGCCCCATCAGCTGTGGGCTCCCTGGGTGGGATCTGTGTCTGTCCGGTTCTCTGCGGTTCCGTCTTGGAGCTGGACTGGGAGGCCGAGGGGGACGAATGGAGCCGGAGTCGTTGACACAATGCCGGGCTTTGGCTGTGCTGTGGGAGAAGCAGGCGACCAGGAACAAGGTGCCACCCTAGGTTTTAAAAATGAATAATAATTAATAAATAAATAAAGTCTGATCTCAGTGGGTGTCAAACTCAAGGCCTGCGGGCCAATGACAGCACGCCACTTCATTTACCTGGCCAATGAGAGTTTGCAAAAACAATAATAAATTTCTAACTAGAAAAATATCAAAATGTTGCAAAAAGCTGATATTTCCCGACAAAAAAAAAAGTAATTTTAAGTTAAAAAGTAACAACTTTGTGACATTTGTTATTGTACAAGTAAAAAGTCTCAGCTGTTAAAAAAGGAAAAGTCTGGAATTTTCCATATTTGCAATTTTACCTTTTTTTGCGATTCTAAAAGGAAGTTTTTTATTTTTATTTTGAAACTTCAGTGTTTTCAATTTCTTTTAATCGACAATTTCTGACAAACAAAATCCCCTTTGTGGAAAAAGGTTTAAATTACGAAATTTGGCATTTTACAATTTTCTTAAACAACAACAAATAACCATTTTCTTTTGTTTTTATTTGGCAATTAAGTATTTGAAGGGAAAATGTGATTTTAGCAGAAAAGCCTCGAGTTTATGACAAAAGCAAATTTTGTGAAATTTTAGGTTTCATGGTTAAAAAAAAATAACCCAGTCCAGAACCAACGGTCAATCTGATAACATCGTTCAGCTATAACGTGAAAGCAGTTTTCGTCTTGTGGACTCAAACTCTCAGACACCGCTGTAGGTGACAGAGCGTTAGTTTTAGTAGAAAATGTGACATTTAAAGGCGTTTTACCTGTCAGTAAGGTTCGGACAACAGGAACACAGGAGGTCGCCATGTTGGTTGAATAACGCTATCGCGCATGCGTAGTACAACTTTGGTGAAAGCTGGAAACAGTGCCACCTAGCGGGCCACATTAGAAACTAACAGGCAAATTACATCCTGTGGCTGCAAGTTCAGTTTTATGAAGCGACATTCAAACCAGATATATAAGCGTTAAAACACAATCGTTACATCAGCATCCAATCCAGAGTAGGGAGGAAGAAAAGAGAAAAACAAAAACACTCAAATTCCAAGACACAAAGATACTGCAAGAAACTGCTACTACAGCAACATCACTTGTATCAGCTCAAAAAGGTTCTTTTATTTACTGAAAAAACACTCTTCAAAATACAAAAAACAACCAAAAAAAACAATTTGAAACCATGTTTGCAAGTCTTGGTGTTTGTCTTCAATGTACAACTTATATGAAGCAATCAGCACAAATAGTTCAGGAAGGTTTTACTGATTTTAGTCGTCAGTAAACAAGTAGAAGAATATAGAGCAGCATTATTTACAACATCTTATTTTTAAGTATCACAAGTGAGTCTTTTTACAGCTGAGATCAACTCAAGAGAATAAATCTAACAGCATCTCCAACATTTTTATTGACGCTCATGTGCACCACCTGGACCATGGAGCACTATGAACTGCATTGTTGCACGCTAAGGGGTAGTTTAGTCTTCAAGGGTGTAGTTGGGGTTGACAACCAGCACAACATCTTCCTCCTTGCTCGCTGACTCGGAGCCCTTCAGCCCTGCCTGAGACAGCTCGATCAAGATGTGATCCTGTGGAAACGGGTTGATGCACAATCTGTTAACAGACTCTTCAGTATTTGGAGATGATCTCTTGAATTTTATGACAACTTGACTTACGTAGTGCACCAGGCGGTGGATGACCTTCTCTATCAGAGCCTTCCTAGTAACAAGCTCTTCCTCAGAGTCAATCTCTGACTCGATCTCCTTCAGATACCAGTTAACCACTGCATTCTTCTTCAGCTCCTCCTCATCCTCAGCTGCCACACACACAAAAACATGTGATTAAGTGGAAGGAAGAGATGCGATAAGAGAGAGAAGAGAATAAACGCCTCTTACCATCCTCAATTCTGCGCAAATGAAGGACCAGGAGGTTGGAGATGCGCTTGTACTCGGCAAAAGACAGGCGAAGTGATGGTTTGGACTGGGAGCCGGGCTCGGCATGACCATTCACGCCATCGGCATGGCCATTAATGCCACCGTCGTGACCATTTATACCATCCACATGCCCGTTGACGCCATTCACCCCATTTGGAATATTGTGTCCTGGGATAAACAGCAGAAATTTTACTTTTTTTTTCCCCCCAGCAGGGATCCAAATAACTGGTCGTGCACGTACAGATGCACCACACATGCACACACGCACCAACGTTTAAGTGGGGTGACAGTACCTTCCTCCGGCTGCTCCTCTTCCTCCAGTTCATCCTCTTGCTCCAGGTTGATGTCGGGCGTCTCCACTCTGATGATGGACTTGTTGAGGAGCCGGAAGGCCTCTTTCACATGTTTGGGCTGCACCTGGACACGTGGAGTGAAATTAAAAGGGTATAAAGGTTACTTTAATCCTCTTAAAGACCTCTTATTGATTCTTCTTAAACTCCATGAGGCAATTAGTTGGTTTCATGGCTTTTAAATGGACCACAAAGTCTAGTTTGTGGAAGAGTTCATTAATATTTTGCAGTACACCAGTCCTTTGTTCATACCTCATCGCAGCAGTGCATGCGCGCCATGGCCTCCGACAGGCGGATCATGCTCTCCAGCTGTCGCACCGTTATCCTCCAGGCAGACTTGGACACGCCCCCAGAGCCATCCCGCTGCCGCAGACGCTTGTACTGCTCGACGATGAAAGCCTCCGATTCACTGGAGATCTGCAAAAGTACGTCATACAAACGAGCAGATTAGGAACCTAAAGAAATGGTCCTCCTCTCACTGTAGAGGAGTTAAACTCTCTTTTTTTTTTTTAACTTTCTCTTTGGGGTATTCAGTGCATCGGTGCATTGCAAGTATAGCATTAAAAGTGGTCAGCAGGCTTGTTCAAAAGTGCATCTGTGATGCTACGCTGGTGATCGTGAACATGAAAGATCAAAGTGTCATCAGTGCACGTGGGAGATGACGCACACCTTTGGTTTGAACTGCCTGGCGAAAAGCAGGTATCTGCGGATCTCATCCAGGGTGTAAAGTCTGTCCACAGACTCCTCCACACGGGAGTGCAAGTCCACGATGCGCCTGGCGATGGCATAATCTGTAACCTGAGAGGCATATTGATCATCAGCGGTGAAAAGCTGCGTTATTACAGCATTAATAGAAAAAAAATACATTTAGGAGGAACCGAAAGACTGTCGAAAAACAAAATAAACAGCGCTGAAAAGCAAAAAAAAAAAACAACTATATGTGAAAATACCCAGTCTCTGGATGAATGTAAATAGCGTCACGTGCACACGTACCTCATTACAGTCATCCACCAGGATGAAGAAAAGGTCGAAACGGCTCATGATGGGGGCGGTCAGGTTGACGTTCTGCTTCAGACTCTTGCTGCGGTCGTAGCGCCCGCTGACCGGGTTGGCGGCAGCCAGGATGGACGTGCGAGCATTCAGGGTGGCCTGGAGGAGACGGAGGAGAGGCCAGTTTACTCTGGTGTGGCTGTCTGAAACATCTCCTGGGTGCAGGTTCAACTCGTTTGCTCTTTGTACTGATTAATTGGTACGTCTACCGTTTCCATGGCACCGGGGACGTTTCTATTGACCAGCATGAGCTGATGAGACTGATTTACGTTTTCTCTTCCATGTTACCTTGACTCCAGCCTTGGTGATGCTGATGGTCTGCTGCTCCATGGCTTCATGGATGGCCACCTGGTCTTTGATGTCCATCTTATCAAACTCATCGATGCAACACACGCCCTACAAGCAAATGTGGCGATTTATAGCACAAAGCATAGATATAAATAACCGTGAGAGAGAAATCTAACTCGTGAGACTCACGTTGTCCGCGAGCATCAGAGCTCCAGCCTCAATGACAAACTCGTGCGACTCCTCGTCTCGGACCACAGCTGCAGTCAGACCTGCAGCACTGCTGGCCTTGCCGCTAGTGTACACTGCTCTGGGACTGAACTCCTCCACATGCCTGAACACAAACACTCATTTTACTACTGTCCCTAAAAGATGCAGCGAATGATCCTCAGAAGTGTTGCACATCTGTGAGACAGGGTGTCAATCTGAACCAGAGCTTCACAACAGTTAGCATTTCTGTTACGTACTTGAGGAACTGGCTCTTGGCGGTACTCGGGTCACCGACGATGCAGACGTTGATGTCCCCTCTCAAAGACGTTCCCTCCATGGTTGTCTTGGGAACACCCCCGAACAGCATCAGCAGGATGCCACGCTTCACCTCATCGTTACCTGCACCATCAGTCGTTTGAAACATTTAACTGAAAGGTAACACTTTCACTAAAACAAACTGAGAAGACGGTGGTCTCAGGGGAGGAGGTCTGACCGTGGATGGTGGGGAAGAGGCTTGTGCACAGGTTGTGGTACAAGTTCTTATCCTGGCTCATCTCAAACACTTTCTCCCACTCTTTCTCTGTCATCTGGCTCTTGATGCTTTCTGCAGTTTGCTCCTCATCCCTCAGCTCTTTTCCACCAAACTGTAATTAAAAAAAGAAAATACAAACATTAAAAAAAAAACAATGCACAGTGCATGTTTGGAACTTGTTTGACGTTTACGCTGCAGTAAAGTCACCTACTCGTGGATTAGTCGGAGCCACGTTGCAGGCCAGAAAAGCCAGTCTGTAGGACAACTCTCTGACTCCCAGAGCCTTAAGTCCTCTCAAACCCTCTGAATCAAAGCCCCGAGGACCCCCAGCGACACGGGTACTGGTCTCCGCTCGAACGCCTGGATAGAGGACATAAAGAGAAGGGTTATGAAGGGACAAAAGGTAAAAAGTACTGAATGTGTTGTGATTAAAAGCACACCAGGAGTGCTGAGCTGAGAGACATCCGGCACCACGATGAGGGTCCCCGTGAAATCACAGCGGTCTCCAGCCTGAGCCGTTTCCACAGCCTCGGCCCTCAGGACGATCTCCAGGGAGCGTGGGATTGAACCTCGAGGCAGCTCTGCCTGCGTCTCCTGGATGCGCACCTGAACGCAGACGTGTTAGACTGAGATCAGGAAGCTCGGGGCGGGCCTCATCCTTTCACCCCCCCCCATCCACACACTGCACACACTTACCTTCTGGAAGTCGATGAACTTGGACTTGTGTGTGTCGAGGTGGAAGCGGGAGCGGTTGTTGCAGACGGGGTTTCTGCAGATAGTCGGTGGCGAGTATTTGAACTGCTGAGGAACATCTTTGATCACTGCCTGGCAGTCCATGCACTGGAAGGTGCCGCTCACCTGCAAACACACAGCAGATCATCATCAGTGAAGACCAAGAAGATCTCACTGCTACGTGTGACGGTGTATCCTACTAACTTACGAGTTCTGGGTGGACTGGATGTGTCCTCACCACCTGACCACTGATCTTCACCAGGGTGCCGATGCGCATGGAGGACAGCTCACGGATCCTATGAAATATCATATTAATAATGTAAAACTTTCCTCCACAAGTGCACAGCTGTTTCCATCGTCCCGTTTCCTACTTGTGTCTCGTAGGCAGATCCTCGATAGCGACGTAGAATTCTTTGCCCAGAGGAATGTTCCCATGATCCCTGGCAAAGTTATGCACTGCCCGACAGAGGAAGGGATATACTCTGAAAACAGAAAAAAAGCCCTTCAGGTGAGTCCTCTCCCTGTTTCCTCAACAGTACACTTACACACAAACACACACACATGTGAGTTTCCATCTCTCTTTCAGAAACCAAATTATGGATCAATAAGAGGACAGTGACTGGTTCACCTAATCTATCATCTTTATTACCACCACTCTAACAAACCGTATGTAGCCCACTAACTGACCATATATCAGCTCCTCTCACTGCTGCAGAACAGAAAGATTCAGGAGATCCTTCATCCCAACAGCAATAAGACTGTTTAATTCTATTTAATTAACTAGATGATGTTTTTTTTTACACTTTTATGATGATGAGCACTTGTCAATTTGAATTTCCCTTCGGTGATTAATAAAGTTCTATCTATGCATCTATCTATATACAACCTCCCGCTTTAGCAATGCAATGTATAGTATTATATCACATTTTATTTAGACATATTACTATCTTAGTGCACATTTAAAGTAGACCATTACCACATCACATGCACGCTGTGTCTCTGTCTTTTCCTTTTCTCCTGTCCTGTAGTTGTATCCCCTTTATAAGCCGCTTTCAATCTCCCCAAGTTTGGGGTTTGTTTGTTCCCTGAATGTGAATCACCTGTAGTATTCCTCCTGGATGGTGGTGGCCAGCTCCTGGTTGAAGCCCTCCAGGTCCACGAAGCTCACCAGCAGAGTGTTCCTCTCGGGCCGGATCAGCTCCTCTGCCTCCTGGACGTACTTCACGTCCCCATCCCCGGTCTGAAACCTGCACAGCGGGACAAACTCTCACTGAGAGACAGCTCAGAGACTCCGCCGGGCCGGCGATGGCGTGTGAACGAGCATGTAATAACCCCTGCAGGCGGCTGACTTACTCTTCCAAGAAAGCCTGGAATAACTTCTGGCATTTTTCGGCCAACTCGTCTTTCACCATCGCGCCGACATTCTCCTCGGTTGCTGTAGCAACGTCCATTGTGGCGTTCAACCAAACTACAGGAAAACAGGAAAATAAAGCAGAAAACTCGCGCAGATTTCAGGACAGAGTAGCTCCTCTCCGGTCCCGACAACACACAATGGTTTCGCGCGAAAGAGCGAGGCCACGTGACATTTGGCGCGCGCTCTAAACCAATCAAATGCTATCTAAGTAAACGTTTCCAGTTTTCGGCCAATTAGAAATGGAATCATAATCTGACGCAATTTACGTCAGTCTTTTCCCGCGAAACGACTTCAGCCCCACAGCTGAACACGTGTAAACAGCTGCGTTTTGCCCTTATGAGCCTGTTTGTTAGTTAGTTTGTGGAGCAGAAGCTGTCATGATGTTGACGTCAGCTTTAGTGAAACAACGAAGAGTTCAACGAAGTTTCTTTTACCTGAAAATGCTTTGAAACATTTTAAACTAGCCTCAACAGCGACATCTACTGGGCACTTCCCGTAACGTGTTTGGTGAAACAACGTCTCAGAAAAGTGACATGAAAGTCTGAACCAGGCCTCAGTTAAATCACTTTGGATTACTATGCTTTTCATAAATCCACATCAAGTAATTCTCAGAAAGTTAGAAACAACAACTTAGGGTTGGAGGGTTGCCTGTAGTTCTAGCTAAATTTTAAAAAATAATTTTCTGACAATGCTGAAAGGTGTTTTACAGCAAATAACGTCACAGGTCAGATCCCTGGATTTTAAATACAGTTAATGAATAAATATCCTTTTTTTTTTTTGGATCAAGGAGTCTTTGCTTTTTTCCACAAATAACAGCAACAAGGACAGTCACAGATAAAGACCGCCCACCCCCATGATCCCCTAGCAACTAATTAGAGACATCACTAGAGGAGTGGAGTCCTTCCATCTATGTAGAATTAACAGCATTAACCTCATTAAAAGCAATCATATTTTTCTGACAACCAGTAAGATGCATGTATGCTGGAATAACGCCAAATAATGAAATCACTGGAGATTTGTCCGGTGTCACATTACATGGAGAAGGTCTCAAAGGTGGAATTTCAATAACCACATAACCTGGGACCAGTCCAAAACATATGAAGTAGTGTGGCAGGAGCCTGTTTACACCAATCACATATAGGATGGAGGTCTGGCTTCATCTTGGCAGGTCTATCCTTTGGCCAAGTAGACAATGAACAGTTTCAAACTAAATCACTGTGTGCCTAAGGCACAAAGACAAAGAATAAATCCTCTGTATAAAACTTTTCCAAGTATTATCTGAAATTGAATCATTCAGGTCCACTTCCCATTTATGTTTCAGAGAGTCTAGGGCTTATACATTATGTGAGCTAATGAATGTATTTTACTTATGATCTTCTTGCTGTTTGATTTACAAACAAAAACTGAATCTAAAATGGAGACTGGGCGGCACTGAGGAAAGCAGTCTGAGTTGGACGCCACAAAACTCCTAAGCTGGAAGTATCTATAGAAAAATTCCATATCAATATTAAATTTCTGTGAAAGTTGGTCAGAGGACATGAACATATTATTTACATACAGATCAATCCATTGCAACTTTGTATAAAGGCTAATTCATGAAAGCTCCATCCAAGTACCCCTGGAGATGATCAAATATTACTACTATTACTATATATATATATATATATATATATATATATATATATATATGAGATAGATGTTAGCTTGGTATGACACTAAAACCAGGTGTGGTTGTATTTAATGACTTGGTGAATTGAGTTTAATGAATTAAATGAGTTTAAGAATATTAATTCATTGTCATTTACACCACCACACCTCTTTTCAAAAAATATTTTAAAAATTCTCACCCAACATTAAAACTGTTTTCACAATTTATGAGATCTAACTTTACTTAATATAAAAAAATCAAGTTATTAATTTTCTAACAAGGCCTTATCCAAACTAGTCTTAAATTTCAGATTGTGAAAGATGTACAATTCAGCATTTGGTCCTTAAGACAATTAATTTATCTCATTCACAAATGCATGATTGCTGTATATTGTGGACAAAATGGTAAAACTGATACAAAAATGATCCAAGACAATCCTAGAGTTAGTCTGCTTTTAAATAACAGAAATGTGGTAGAAATGACATTTGGTCATTGCAAGTCAGAAAAAATTTAAATCTAAGTTTTCATCTAAGTTTGAACTCTTACTGATCTTTAAACTAGACATATTATGGACTCAACACATTGAGACACATTATCATATAAAATTCTGATCAAGTAAATCTTAACTAATGTTAACTGACTTTTTAAAAAAAAACACATTAGGATAAGGAAGGAAGAATAGTTTATGCTACGACCTTGCATAATTCACATGTATTCATAAGTGACCATTGGGTGGCAGTAAAGACCAGTGGAAACTTAGTAATAAACTGTCATCAGAGACAATAACATATTTCTGCTTAAATCCACTTCCACCAACATGTCTGTGCCCAGTCACCGTCCAGCATATCTGACACTTGGTGAAGAAATTCATATTGTTTAATGCTGTTGTGTCTCGTTCAAGCTTACGTGTCAGTCGTATAACAACCAATGCTTTTCAAAATCAACAACAGTTATTAGTGGAAGAAGGCAGAATTTTAGTTTTTGACCAGACAGAGACAAATTTTGATGAAAGATGTATCCTCAGGCTGGCCTTTCGACCTTGATAAACTGCAGATTTGGTTGGATGCATCTTTAAAATACAGTATGTTCTAAGTGTTCTAAGTGTAAGTTCTTTCTTTTCCTTTGTGCTCTGCTTGGTTGTTTCTGTCTTTGTTCCAGTGGTCTTTAAAGTGTCCAAACTACATATAATGCTGTAAATGGCTGCTCTGTCTGCATTGTCTCCTCCTTTTTTCGTCCACGGTGGTCGCTAATCTGGCAAGTTAAAAATAGCAGCTTAGCCTGAATCTGCGCGGGCTGTGATCGCTGCTAAGATTCCACCATTATTTATCTGTGGGAAAAAAAAACAAGCGTAAACATTTCAAATCAGCACAGCAGCTCTGAAAGTACCGAGCTCCAGCCAAAGCTTTACATTCAGTCATCAGAAACTGTTCTCTGCCTCGTCTCTTAGATGGGGGGAATGACCTGATGGTGATCTGAGGGAGGTTTTCACTTAAATTCCCATAACATCAAACCATGTTATGGTTTTGTGAATCAGGCAAAGAAACAAAGCAGCAAGGAACATAAATTTAAACCTAACAGCAGGACTTTATGACTACCGTTTGCACATAAACATGAATGATTGTCTGTTTCATATGAAGTAGGATATCATTTCATGAAAAGTTAGAAACCAGTCTCTTTTTCTTTTTAAAAACACAAATGAATAAACACCGAAACACCCAGCTGGAAATAACCACAATTAGAAAAAGAAAAGTAAAGCATGAATGAGATATGTTTGGTTTCCTCTAGTTTCAGTTTTTGGCGCCTTTCTCAGGGGTAACAGCAAGAGCAAACTTAACAGATGTGACTCTGAAACTAAAGCTCCCCAGAGGACACTTACAATAACTCTAAACTCCCTGCAGGCTTTAGTCCCAGGTCCGTCACAGAGGCCAAACACTGATTTCTGCTCTGCAAATCCACTGATTTCTATTTCTGACCGCGCATCATTCTCACGCCTACACCTGCTGAGGTCAATACAAACACTCCTGGCAGGCTATTGGTTTCACCTGTCTCATTGTATGAACCCACCAGGAACAAAGCAGGAAGTTATTGCAGGCCATTTGGACGCTACCCAGCTTCTCCCTCTTTATTTCTCCTTTTGTCTTGACCTCTGGTTTTCCCACAATTGTTCAGCCTCAGGAAGCTCAACTTGTTTGAATATGAAGGAACCTGACCATCTGTATCCAAACACACAAAACCCCAACAATCACACACACGAGGAGCCCAGAGACATGATGGATCATGTAATATTTGACAGCATGTAAACAGAAGCATCGACTGAAAACGTACCCATGCTCAGGTACAAGTCACTGCAGAGTGAACTGTTGGTACTGGCTTTTATTTTTTTATTTATTTATTTATTTCTAAATGCATTCAGAGGGTATGTGCAGTTGAAACTGTCTGTAGCAACGCTCTTGCATGCAGAAACAAAAACAGCTCATACAGAGAAATAAATCCTTTGATGTGTCACATTTGTTAAACCAGTACAATAGTTTCAAACAGTTGTGAGAGAAGCAGGATATGAAGAAGGAAAAATGGGTTAAAAGAAGTTGTTTCCTGGTTTATTTGTATTCAAGTGGTGACACATTGTCATTGTTTTGGTGACAAACTCTGTGCGCTAAATGTGAAACTATAGTGACTCAAGTTAAGGGCTTTGACATAAACACTGGGGGATCGGAGCAGAATTTAGAGCCTACAAATCCTCACGTTTAGGTTCACTAAATCAGGATAGTAGTCTTAAATGTATATCAAAACATATCATCAGGGTAAATAATGGGTTTTCCCTGACTGGCAGGGTCTATAAGCAGACCTGGACGTAGCTCTGAAACAAGTCTGAAGTTCCATAGACACTAGTAGTTCATGTCAGCCGAGGAGGAGGAGGAGGAGGATGAAGAGTGCGTTGAAATGAAATAAGGAAATGAAGGTCCACTAAAGTATGCACATACAAGAAAAACAAAACAAAAGTTTAGTAGGTAAACTTCCTCATGTTATCACATCTGATATAGTTAAAAGGTTAAAAAACAGAAACTGTGTGTTGTAACCATCCATAAATTTAGAGATCTTTTTGTTTGATATATATGTGTATACATATGTATATATATGTATATGTAGTTACAGCGTAGTCCCTGATGTAATGGACTTCATTGAGCACACGCATGTTCAGCGCCTGTTGCCCAGTGTCTAAAGTCCTGTAGACAACTGTTGCACTCCAGTTTCTTTACATCATTAAAAGTACTTTCTTTGTTAGGTCTTTAGCCTGTTGTATTCTCAACTGGATCAGTTTAGTTCTGCTCAAGCAGTTCAATTGGAAACTGCCAACAGCGGATCTGCAGGGTTCATTTTCTTTTAATGCCACTTCTCTTCTAGTCATAAAGAGCCTACGACCAGATGTCCTTTGACTGGCCTCTTTCTGGGCGTCCTTGAGGGTTCTAAGTTTAAGGTTTAAAATTTTTCAGTTTCCATTTTAATCAGTTCGTCAAAACCATCAGTAATTAGTCAACTCTGTTAGAGTCAACACCGTCAGTAATTAGTCAACACGTCAGTAATTAGTCAACATCATCAGTAGTTAACACCGTCAGTAATTAGTTAACATGTCAGTAATTAGTCAACACCATCAGTAGTTAACACCGTCAGTAATTAGTCAACACGTCAGTAATTAGTCAACACCGTCAGTAGTCAACAACATCATTAGTCAACACCATCAGTAATTAGTCAACACCGTCAGTAGTTAGTCAACACTGTCAGTAGTCAACAACATCATTAGTCAACACCGTCAGTAGTCAACAACATCATTAGTCAACACCGTCAGTAATTAGTCAACACCGTCAGTAGTTAGTCAACACGGTAAGTAATTAGTCAACACTGTCAGTAGTTAGTCAACACCGTGAGTAGTCAACACCACCAGTAATTAGTCAACACCATCAGTAGTCAACACCATCAGTAGTCAACATCATTAGTCAACACCGTCAGTAATTAGTCAACACCGTCAGTAGTTAGTCAACACCATCAGTAGTCAACATCATTAGTCAACACCGTCACTAATTAGTCAACACTGTCAGTAATTAGTCAACACTGTCAGTAGTTAGTCAACACCATCAGTAGTCAACACCGTCAGTAATTAGTCAACACCATCAGTAGTCAACACCGTCAGTAATTAGTCAACACCATCAGTAGTCAACATCATTAGTCAACACCATCACTAATTAGTCAACACGGTAAGTAATTAGTCAACACTGTCAGTAGTTAGTCAATACCATCAGTAGTCAACACCATCAGTAGTCAACACCGTCAGTAATTAGTCAACACTGTCATTAATTAGTCAACACGGTAAGTAATTAGTCAACACGGTAAGTAGTTAGTCATCAGTAGTCAACACCATCAGTAATTAGCCAACACTGTCAGTAATTAGTCAACACTGTCAGTTAGTCAACAACATCATTAGTCAACACCATCAGTAATTAGTCAAAACCGAAGATGAATGTTTTTTTCTTTTTAAAAAAAACACTTGTGACTTTTGTTCAATTTATTTTAAAACAGGTTGAACTACATGCAATGGTGTGTCTTATGTCTTATTCCCATTGGAACACTGATTATATATACTAAATATTAAAAATGAAGCAAAAAAATTTGATTTATTCTGAAATGGGATCATCCAAGATAGAGTGGAATGGTAAAACTTGTACATAATCACATTTTATAACATAATTCTGGTCTGAAAACTGTTATTAGATACTTATAAACAAATAACACTCTTGTTGAATTCATTAAACTAAAATAACAACTTTTTGCTGTTTCAGACAGACTTGACAAAAACCAGGTTACGATGTGCATAAATGTAAGGTTTAATAAAAATCACTTTAATGATAAACCTGTTCCTTTACACGGTTTGTTAGCTGACACCTCTGATTATAAATATATCCAGTTAAAATTAATGTAGCATGTTGTTTAAAATTGGAAGAGTTAAAAAGTAATTTTGTCCCTTATCTCATGAATCCCTGACTTAATAATAACAATGCTGCTAGAAAAATAAAAAGTGTTATTCTTGGATTTTCAACTTCATTTCCTTTTTATAACAAAACAATTGTCTGTTTTTTTTTCATGGTAAAATATTAGTTTCAATTAAATTTTTAGTAATATTTGTTTAGTTTTAGGAAAAGCCATCTAGCTGTCATGATCTTTTGTCCCTGACGTCTGCTTAAAACCGCTGTCCCGGTCGTCTCTTGAAAAACTGTGTGTGCTGATCTACAGCTCCATGTTACACATTAGCAACGATGAAACTAGCTCACAGAGCTACAAGGATCGAGGCTCAGGGACTTAAGACATTCCATCTCTACAGGGGTCCCACTGGACTAAAAATGACAGGACGTCCTTTATTTTTCTAATCTCACGTCTCCATTGTACATCATGTCCCAACGAGGACGTTTCTAATAATTTCCTACCTGCGTCCTGAAACCACATTCTATGCTACGAGAACATACTGATTTCTCCAGAACTAGCAGTATGAGGTGCAGTATGTGGTGCTTAAACATTCTCCCTTTCCAGTAACATTTCTTGTGTCTAACTGACCACACTACCTCACATACTATATCCCATAATGCAGCAGGCCAACACAGCGAGAGCAGTCAGAATGGTCACATTAGCATCTTTGACTGCGCTCTAGCATGGTTGAGTCATGCTACGCACAAACAGCAACCTCTGGACCAGTAGGCAGTACTGGTCACTATATTGGGAAGTGTCGTACATAGAACATGGTTTTGAAAATGGTTCCTGTTTGGCTTCCTGTCCAAATATATAAATCAGAAGTTAAGACATCTACTTTGCAAGTAGCTTTTTGCAACTTTATTGATAATGTGAGCATGAACGGTGACAGAGGTGACACATTTATAGTCACTGCTGTCACATTCATGTTAGCATATCCTAGTTTAGCATTCTAACTTTAGTTGTTTTTAGCCTCATCTGAGCTGGCTTTTTGGCGCTAATGGCTCAGTTATGGCAGCAGCAAGTAGGCCGAGATGCGACCCAAACATCACGAGTTGTGAAGGTTATACGTGGCCCAAAGAAAACGAAGACCTGAGCCATATCTGAAGCCACATTCATGCCAAGTCAGCACAGTCAGGCTGTGAATGTGGGCCATGTGTGAGCCAAACTTCTTTGAGGCGCTATCAGAAGTCATCAGTCTGGATGGTGGTGATGCTCAGTGGTACCCACATTCAAGTGGTAATCCAGCCCAGTGTTTTCCTGGTCCATGAGGCCTTCTGGTCCTGTACTTACATGGTTCCCTGCTGCTTCAAATTAAAAGCTTCTGCAGAACTCCATCCATCTGAATCAGATGTTTCCAATCAAGGAAACTTTTCTATCTAGTAGCTTTTAACCATTCAAATGTTTGTTCTTTTAAGGAGAAGAAAATGGATGGAAGGTTACATGCTAAAATACAGATGACTTCCTTGCGCTGATAACGTCTTACCATCATCTGTGGATATGAGTGAGGATGGATCAGGTTTCTGAAATCCTTCACTGTGACCGGTGTAGGTCTGCTCTATAACATCTCTGTGCTGCTGCTGAGTGCAGAGCTGCTCGGGTGTTTAATTGTTTTAGCTGCTTGTTTTTCCTAAAATGAGCTGCAGGAAGTGTTTCCTGTTTTGAATACACTATGAATAGAAGTGTATTGCGTGCTTGTATGTGAAGTTTTCTTGCGTATGAATCTGTGTATGTGTTGTAGGGTGACGGGGGTGAACGCGAGTGTGTTTTCCACGTACGCGTCTCTTCACATGCGTGATGGAGTCAGTGATGTATGACCTGAGTTACTCCCACCACCACGCACTCGACCCCTCATCGCGGCACCGACTTGCTGTGGAGGACTTGTCCCTTCTCTGCCTCACACGGCTCTCTTCTTCATCCTCTGCTGCTTCTCTCATGTTTGCTCCAGGAAACAGGACACAGTAAACTTCCAGCTTCTGTTTCTCTCACTTCCAAGTGGAAGTAGAAATGTGGGAAGCACTTCAGCGTATGTGTGAGCGCCGAAGCACTGGGAAAAATGAACCTTTCGACCCCCGCCGTTCTTCCTACTCTCTCACGTAGAAGGAGCAAACTGTTTATATCATCAACATAAATCTAACCTGCACCCCCCAACACACACACACACACACACACACACACACACACACACACACACACACATGCCCAAGGACCCAGTGTCTGACACACTCTGACTCAGACACACCTGGATGACACTTCTGCTGCGCAGCTAAATGATGATTAATTGGTAACAAAGGGACTCAAGCTGATGATTAATAAGATTATTCTGCCCCTTTTCAAATGACTCACCCCCCCCCCACCCACACCCCACCCCCCGCGCTTTTACGTCCCCCTCAGAGCACAGACACCAAGATGGACGACAGGAGCATTCCCAAAGAGCTGAGTTCTACTGGCTGGCATTTAAGAAGAAATATCTTTGATTCGGGTCTGTTCTTCCTGTTCCACCTTTCCTGTTTCATTTCAATGTGGGTTTTGTGATAAAACTGAAATGTCTTCATCTCCCATTACATTAGGAAGCTCGGTACTGGACTTTAATGGTTAGTTTCATAATATCCATCAGAGCGAGTGAGGATGGACGTTAGCTGCAGCTGAGTGATTGAAGTGCTTGGCAGTAATTTACATACGTTCAGTTGGGAAGCAGATGGTGAAAAAAAAAAAAAAACAAAGATAGAAATGCCACTTTAGGAAATTGAATATTTTATATAGTTTATTACAAACATGTGCAACAGTACATGAATACAGCAGCATATTAACACTTTTTACAAGAGGAAACTTCAAAGTTAAGAGAAAGACAAGTCATGGACCAGCAGACTGTTTTGTGTAAGCTTCCTCACATATATTACACAGTATGTACAGGACACACACACACACACACACGCAGAAAGCAACATGGAGACACTAGCTTGAATGCAAACTGGAGGATTCGGACTCTGTGGTTGTGGAGGCCCCAGGACGTCTCCTAGGTAAAATCTTCAAACTAGAGGCCCGACTCAGAGTGAGGGCTCTGCGGGCTGAACTCTTGAACCCGGCCCCCAGGAAAGCGTAGAGTAGCGGGTTCAAGCAGCAGTGTGCAAAAGCCATGGGCTCAGCCACTGCCAGCCACACGCCCAAAGCAGCCTCCAGCCTGCAGCTCCGTGGCAGGACCTCCAGGCGCAGCAAAGCGTCCACAGAGATGCCCGCTCCGTAAGGGAGCCAGCACACAAAGAAGCAGAGTACCAACGCGATGGTGGTCCTGACTGCCCGCCGCTTCTGCCTCTGGCCTCCCAGAGGGCCTCTGGTCAGCCTGGTGACGATGACGCAGTAACACACCAAGAGAACCAGGCCGGGGATCACCAGACCCACCAGGACCAGCTGGAGGTGGAAGACCGCGACCCAGAGAGGAGCATTGTTTTCAGGGTAGAATCGCTGGCACAGAGTAGAACCTTCTCCTCCTTCCTGAGTTCGGGCAAATATTAAATCTGGTACTGCCAGCAGCCCAGCAGGCATCCAAGCACCTAGAGACAGAAGGAAGATGAAATGAGCTAAAGACAACAAGAGTGGAAGGAGAAGAGAAGGAAGTTACGTATTCATGTGCCACTCACCTGCAAAGACCAGCCTGTGTGCCAACAGCTGCCTGAGCCCCCCCGTGTTTGTGTCTGTGGCTCGGACCACTGCTAGGTAGCGATCCAGGCTGATGAACGCCAGGATAAGCACGCTGCCGTACAGGTTGACAGTGTAGATCACATGCACGCCAATGCAGGTGGCTGCTCCAAAACGCCAGTCAGCCAGGGCTGCATCCACTGCCCAGAATGGCAGTGCCAGAACGAAGAGGAGGTCCGCAGCAGACAGATGGAGGCGATACCGGTCTGTCAGGCTGCACTTTGACCTGTAATGAAGGAGAGAAAGTCCAGTCAGAGTCACGTCTTACCTCTTATTGAATGACCAGAATATCATGAAAGCTACCACCGCCCTCACCTGCGCTGACAGCCCAGCACAATGACAACCAGGCCATTTCCTGTGATGCCCAGGATGAAGATGAGGGCATACACCACAGGCAAGAAGACCTGCTGAAGCTCAGTGGTCATCACATGTTCCACATTACAAGGCTCCTCCAGATCCACTCCCATATCCCCAGAACCAGAGCCAGAACCCGTGTCATTGAAGTCATAGTCCAAGAAGATATGCTGGAGATAGATGGTACACAAGGATAAAGGAAAAGCCAATCACACACCTGCGAACTTCCATAAACGTTCCCATGCTTGACTGAAGTACCCTTACCTCATAGTAGGACATGATGGAGACAGTCCCTCTCTCTCAGTGGAGTGACGCTAGGAATTGAGGTTGATGGGTTTTATATTTGTGTCCAAGCTCCTCCCCCAAACACTCCAGCCCATCTGTGCATCTGCTGAAACGTTTTTCCTGTTTTCGAGGTGTCAGGTGCTGATAGTGAATCTATCACAGGATACTGCGTTGTATGTGTGTGCATGTGTGCTGCTTGAATTGTCTGAATCCTGGGACCTCTGCTTTGCAGTTACCAGTACCCACTGGCAACAGGGAAAGAAAGCCCTAGAGAATCAGACAATGAAGTGTGTGTGTTTGTGTGTGTTTCCATCCAAACTCCATGCTCAGTTAAATCAGGACAAGCTGCAGCAGTATCAGCTCTGACTAGAACAGAAGACACGAGAACTAACGAGTAATCTTCCTACGTGATTTATGAAAGCACACGAACTTGAATGGAAGAGACATAAATGGTGTGGAGGCAGGTTGGTGTCCTTCAAAATAGTGTAAGATGGTTATCAGTGTTTCCCTGCTCTGCTCTGGTAAACAGCAGACTGAAAG
Source organism: Arrhamphus sclerolepis (assembly GCA_037176975.1). Lineage (NCBI taxonomy): Eukaryota > Metazoa > Chordata > Actinopteri > Beloniformes > Hemiramphidae > Arrhamphus > Arrhamphus sclerolepis. The sequence goes on from JBAMYA010000009.1 coordinate 6,243,674, forward strand.
ACTCCCTCTGATCTTTCTCAGTCAGTCAAGCATCAAGTGTATTTGAGACCAGCCTGCGTCACCTCTCTGAGAACAAAGTAAAAGGACATCTTGTCTCCACGTCGGAGCAATAACCAGTCAGTAGAGCTAATCAAATCTGATAAAGCAAAAGTGTTGAAATAAATGATGAAATCCAAATATTAAAGCAAGAGGAAAATTAACTTGGTATACTTTAAAACTATTTTCACACTCAAATGGTGGATCAATAAAATGTAATGTTTCATTTTTCTGTTCTTTAATCTTTGATTGAGCTTAAAAAAAAAAGCTCTTTAAATCGCTATTTTATTAGTGTGTTAAATCCATATCTCTCATCTGGATGTGATGCAGACTCAAATGTCTCAGTAGACACATTTCCTGACAGCTTAAATCCCCATCCTCTTCCAATTCACTAATCCCACAAGTAAACAGTAAATCTACTCCAAAGCAAACTTTTAAAAATTTGTTTCAAGTCTCACTGAACGCGTGGCCCCTTATCTGCTTCTCACTTTCCCCACCCTTCCTCAACATTCACCCATATCAGCACCGACATCTGGAAACACAACACTGCCGTGTCAAACTCCTCAGATTTGGGAAAACATGCGGACTGATATAAAAACTCTTATTTTTAGATGAATACAGCAACACGACCAGAGGAGGAACAAATGCAGGTTAAAGCAACAAACAAATTAAATGGAGGGTCCATCAACTCCTTAGTCTGAAGGAAGTAGATGCAGCCTCTCTGATTCCCACCCTTCTTTGAGAAATAAACCTCCTTACCAGAATGTTGATAATTAAAGTTATCAATTCCAGAGATCTTCCTCAAATTACCTTCATTCAAATGCTGTCCCATTTCATGTCCCAGCCTTTCTCCCCTCCACATTTATCTGCTATTAAAATGCCATGCGTGGTATTTGAAAGACTTCTGCTGGTTTATAAAACAGCAGGGCCAAAATACATCAGAGACTTGTTGTTACCGTAGTAACCGTCCAGACTCAGGTCTACTCTGTGTCTCCAGAATCAGAACCAAACATGGAGACGCAGAATTCAGCGTTTATGCTCCAAACATCTGGAACCAACTCTCAGATAATTGAACACTGA
>JBAMYA010000009.1:6244889-6263875 GCA_037176975.1 Arrhamphus sclerolepis
ATACGTCAGCGTGTCCGCCATATTGGATGTGGCAGATCTGCCCTGTAAACTAATGCAAAGAAATGGACCAAACTTCATGAAGCACCTTTCTACAAAGTGTTTTAAGTTAATGCCTTTTATTCACCCATTCACTCACACACACACCCCCACACAAATATAATTTGGAAACAAATAGGCATCAAAAACAACATATATATAACTTGTTTTTAGAAAAAGTTGTAATTTTTTGTATAATTAAACACTGAAATTCCCCACATTCCTTAAATACAAAAATAATGTACCTAAAATTGTGAAAACAACCAATAGTAAAATATGTATAATTTATCTTTGATTTGCATTGAAATCCCAATTTAACACAACCCCCAATAAATAAAACAGAGGATTTAATGGAACCTCCATCACTCAAATATTTTCCAGCTCCACCTTGGTATCTGTCCAATATGTTTGGATAATTGGACAGTCCCAGAATATGTGTGTATGGTCTCCTATTTTCCCACATTTTCTCTAACAGATGCAGTCGAGGGGCCCTTTACAAATTAGAAATGGTAAGAAGGTTGTAAAAATACCTAATTTTCAATTTCCATTGACTATTAATCTCTCTCCGAGTATTTTTCCACATTATCCCATACTTAATCTTCTATCAGGATATTTAACTCTAATGCCCATTTCTCGCTTATATGCCAAATATTCGGGGTAATATCAGATGAGAGCCTCTTCTACAAATTAGAAACATATGTTTTAGTTGGAATTTTCTTTTCTATAATGGAAATTAAATATTCTTCTATATTGTTTGGGTCTTTATTAATTCCCTCTTTGTCTCTATGGTTCATAATATAATGTCTAACTTGGAGATATCGAGACATATCGTTTGCTGTCACCACTGCAGTGAGTCCCTCCAGGACAACTGGGTTTCCAGCACGAACCAGTCAGACACGCTGATGCAAACGAAGACCAGTTATCTAACCACACAGCTCAGACATTTACAGCACACACAGGCAACTTAGATCAGCATATTAGATAGATAGATAGATATAGATTTATTAATCCCCGAAGGGAAATTCAAATTTAAAACACAAAACAGTTTTTTAAATAAATGAAACAAAAAGAAAACAAAAAAACAACTAATCAGTTATTTGTTTATGAAGCATGGTTTCCACTTTGACATTGTGTATAAAAGTAAATATTTCTCATTTGGCATTCATGGATCCAACAAAATTATACTAAACTGAACACGTTATCCCTCACATTGACGGAGACTATTAAAGTTTTTTTTTTCCAGTGGTATGAATGACTCTCTGATATGGAGTTAGAATCATGCCAAAACATCACAAACAAAACATGTTTAACTCATGCCCAACGTTTTAAAAAGAAACTCATTGTAGTTTGCATCCAAATCATTCACAAACTAATGCATTTTGTTTTGCAAATAAGAAATATACCTATCAAATAAATACATCATGCCTCAGAAACAAATACAGCATGTTTTACACGTACAAAGAAACCTATTTCAATTACAAATATATATAAAAAATCAGATAAAACTTCAGTTTTCCCATTCTTCATTTGAGCACAAAAAACAGAAATCAGAAGTTATCCATGTTTTCATTTTTGTTTTAGAAATCAATATTGCGAAAAATAATTTTCTTGATTCTCTCATTTTTGGTTTTATTTTGAAAATCGAATGAACCAATTACAAAGATTTCAGTCAAAGATGCATTTTCTGTTTTTGTCTTTAAGAAGAAAACTGGAATATGGCTCATTTTTCAGTTTCTAATCGCAACATTCACAGACCTGAATGCAGATTTGGGATTGTTGGTCCTGGTGGTTTACTGGCATTTGCACATGGATCTGCAAGGCGGAAAAGTACTGCCAAAAGTCTCGTTACAGTTTTTCATATTTGTAGAATTGTGTTTTGTTCTTGAAGGATTTTTTTTTTTTTGTAATAGAAATGTTTCTTTGTACGTGTAAAACATGCTGAATCTGTTTTTGAAGCACAATTTATTTATTTGAAAGGTACATTTCTTATTTGCTAAACAAAATGCATTAGCTTGAGAATGATGTTTAGTTTGCAAACCACTTGAGTTTCTTTGTGGGCGCAACTTAAACATGTTTGTTTGTTTGTTTGTTTGTGAGGTTCTGGCATGAATCTAACTCCATGGTTACAACCTTCAGGTTTTCATTGTTTAAACAGATGCACAAAGACACAAACAAGGAATTCCGCTCCAGACCATTTTATTTTTGGATGTTCAGGCCATGTCCAGTTCGGTTTAACAATAGAAAACAAAAGTCCCAAATCCAACAGTGATGGTCACGCGCTGGTTTACTGGTCCTTCAACTCCTTCAGTCTCCTGATGGCGGACTTGACTGTGACAGCAGACGTTGTGCTGAAGAAGAAAAGGGAAAAAAAAAGAGGGAAAATTAGTCATGAGGATAAATACTCACTGTGGATGTGACTGCACATTAGATTCCCAACAGTTTCCCTACAACTTCAAAGTGCTGACAAAACTGTGGGACTTTTTCATCTACAGGGTGCTTAAAAGATTAGTAATTAGTTTTTAAGCAAATTCACGAACCATTCAGACTAGAGTTCAACAGGGCTTATTAAATGTCCAAAACCATTTTCTTCCCTTTGTTAGACTTGAATGTCCTTCACTCCCACAATAAACGATTCCAATAAGTAAATGAAAAAAAGACACTATTCTGAACAAGACAGACTTTACCAAAACAAAATTAACTCCCACAAAATAGCTCCTAAACGAGTAGGAAAATGCACTTGTAGGTTTATGTTTTATTTTGTCCCTTAGCACAAACAACCAAGAACAAACCTTTACCCTGGAGTCTGGAGGATAAGTTTTATTTGAAATGTGCTGAACTTTGAGATTATCTGATAATCTGTATTGATGAAATTAATCTAAAAAAGAAGAAACATCTGTGTTCCAGATGCTCTAATGGGTGTGCTACTTTCACCCCCAGTGCACCACTAACAAGCAACAGGAGCGTTAATCAGTTTGTGGTGTTAAATGTGTGTGCGGGGAACAGATGCATTCAGCAGATTCAGAGATCATTCATCCACCAGAATCAGAACTGGTGCTTGGTATCAAAATGACCCTGCTGTTAATGTCATATGTTCAACGTGCACACCAACCCACACTGATGTGTTTACTGTACGCTCATTGCAGCATTGTGTGTGTGTCATCAATTGCTGAAATTAATTGTGGGTTCTATGTGTTGCATTGCTTCAATTGTTTCTAAATTAGAGCTGCAATGACCAATTGATAAAATCGATTATTAAAAGTGTTGGCAACAAATTTCATTGTGTCCTGTGATTTATGCATAACTCGCCTTTGACTTAATTTCAAAAGGAAATTAATTCTACAAACGACCAACAAAGAGAAACCATTTTGACCCAAGTCCTCAACAGTGTGGGAGACTTCATGCTTCACAAATATTCTATTTTGGAATAAAGAGTTGAAGATTACATTTTTTTGGTCCAGTCAATCAAAATAAAATCAACCAATTAACTGCTTATTAAAATAATTGTTAGTTGCATTCTAGTCTAAAACAAGAAATGCTCAACTTTTGTTGCATCAACGTATTCATTATCCAGTGAAGACGAAGGAATAAGTTTGTACCCGTTTATTTCTGACCTTGCATGACGGGGTAAAAAAAAATAAAAAATTCAAACATCTTATCTTTTATGATCCAAGTTTGTGGTCACTCAGACAAGTGTCAGAAGTGAAGCTTGGACGGAGGTGGCAGAACTGGTGGCTAAATCTGGTCCAGCTGTGTCTGTGGACAGCAGGGACATCGCTCGCAAACGAACCAGCTCGAGACGATGTTTTAAAACGAAGTCGACGCTGCGTCAAGACTTTTCTGGTCACAACCAGACAACCAAGCAAAACGCCACACACCCCCTCTGTCATGTATTCCCACAACACCTATGAATACAGCAAAACGCCACCTAATCAGCATGGCAACGGGGCAAGTCCACCGGGGCTGGTACGACACATCGACGTAATCAATTACATAAATGTGTTGATGCAAATATTCTGCGTTGACTCGATGGATTCAAAAAAGCAATATGGCGGCATTGAGTCAGTCCACATTGTATGGCTTACCTAGAGCAGCAAACAGTTTAAAACAAACTTGCACACAGTCTTCTAAGTGTGGGAATATTGTGTTCATGATGCCAACGATGTGGTGGTTTGTAGACGAAGCATGTTGCAGTGCAGCAGTGCAACAGCGATGCACGAACATTTGAAGAGAAAACACCTGGAGCAGCGCGCCAAGCTGGCAACAAAATACCTACGTTCTGTTCAATTTTCTGTCCTTTGCCCACCCAGGAATGTTATAGTCTGAAACTGACACTGAATCTGAATTTAGAAGTAATGTAACACTGTTAATCCGGTTATTTGTTATAAATGCACTGCTGTAACTAACGTTAAACATTGCTTAACATCAAATGCTGGCGCTGAAGGCTCCTCATCCTGTACACCAGTCAAACTTTCATTCAAAACCAAAATTACGTCAGTACTGATGTTGTTAATACACGATTTCATGTGTAGGGACTCTGATAATGCTACGACCGAACTTTCATGCTGTGTCGACTCTTTTTAATATATTAAAAACAGTGATCTGGATTTGCTTGGCTTAGTGGTCAAATGTGAAAACCAAGCTAAAAGCTAGCTTCAGCGTCTGCTTCATCATCCATGTTCTTGTTAACACCGCGTAGGACTCAGAGCACGCTCCACATCTCGTCCAGTTCAGAGCTGTATGCTGTTTTCCAGTCATGCGCTGTCTAAAATAGTCAAAATATGTACTGATGTTTTTATGTGGATTCAGTGCCTGCATTTTTCCAAGTTGGTTCCGTGTTTACAGATGACTTTTTCAAAATTGTTGTTTTTGTTTTTTTTTAAGCAGACGAGGCTGCGTGTAGCCTTGGTCTTTGAGTAACGATTGCAATCCACACTATTTTGGATGGGAAAACTACACACAATGATTGATATCAGCACGCAGTTCAAACATCAGAAAACAGTTACAGGAATAAACCAACAGGCACATACGTCAATTAATTTGAATATCAGAAGTGGATCCTTGGAAAAATAGAAATAAGGCTAAATGGGATCCATCAAAAGCTGGAGTCCCCAGAGAAAGGCAGAAAGCAAAGGCCTGATTTGGAAATGGAAAAGTAGAGGACCTGCTCATGGTGCTTTACTTCGACATTTCACTTTATTCTCTCTGCAATAGAATCTGAGAGGGGGACCAATAAACAAGTGCAACTTACTTGTACGTCCAGGCACCTCCAGCGACTGTTTTCTTGCAGGACCCACAGTGCCAGATACCAACAGCCCTCCTCTTCATCTTAGTCTGGAAATACAATTTTACAACAAAAATAACATATCTGTTTGCACACAGTGGACTCATGCAGAAATTCATGAGAGAGAGAAACCAACTCAAATTTGGTGATTCCCATGCTCACCTTTCCACAGAAGGAGCAGGTGTACTTTGCATGCTGGGAGATTTCAATCTTCTTCACCATCTTCCTAAGGGACGCGCCATAACGCGTGCCGTATTTACCAACGATCCCCACCTTCTTCGTGCGCTTGGCCTGTTGACAACAATTATTACAAAATTAAGATCGTAATTTCTGACACAAGTAAATAGTAAAATTACTGGATGTGCGCCATCAAAAACGACTCTGTGGTCAGGGCTCAATCTGGCTGTTACACCATCCGGACTCCACTGTTAACCCTCTTAAGCAGCGGTCAGACCTGAACAACACTTGTGAACCTTGGTTTAAAAAAAAAAAAAAAAAAATCTTCCTAGACACTAAGTGCTAAAATCTTAAACACCAGAAATCTGCACTATGTGAAAAGTAAACTAACGTCAAAATCACTGAAACCGGCTTGCGAAGTTTAGCCTCTTTGGCAATAAGCCCAACCAATTAAGACCATTTTAAAACGCAACCCTTTCTGTTTAGAAGTAGACAGCCTAACGTTTCTGATGTATGCAGTTAAACACATCTTAACGAGGCCAGATTTAAGCCTCGACAGTTAAGTAATTTGCCGAGCACACCAGTTCATCGGCTGGATGAGCCGAGCAATGGTGGCGGCCATTTCGCAGTAGTGCACAACATCTTTCTTTATTATCGACGGAATCGCATAATTGACACAAATAACACATGGATCTGGCAAACAAGGTCACCGTAAAGTTTCTGGACAGGTGATTATATCACTGAAAGAACAGGAATCGTTGGATTGACACGGATCATGAATAGCACAGGGTAGGCTCACCATCGTTTCAGTGGAGACGTAGGTCCAAAGAGAAATTGCTCAACGCGCAGACGCGATTTACTCGTTCGCGCGCGTTGTATTATGGGACTTTGAGTTTTCGTTAAACGCGGACGCATTAAAAAGTGAAAGGAAATATATATAAAAAACACACAATAAATAATGATTTGTTAATTTAATATGTTATTGTTACGAGCATGAAAGTCGTATACACACGTTGATCTAATAAAGTTAGAGCCCGTAACTAAGGACGCAGTTGCAGATACGCGCATGCGCATCGACGTCATGGCCAGCCTACTGCAGCTGAGTTGAGATGTTTGTTCATTTCACTGTCATCATGCGACCCTATCTGTTTGCTAATTTATTGTCCTGCTGAAAATAATCATTATTTTTAAGTAAGTTCAGTGAAGTGTCATGAAGCTCACACGGAAATTGGTTCTCGCCAAGGCTAAGGCCTCTGACTTGGAAAGTGTCAAGAAACTGAACTGCTGGTAAGTGCTTACATTTAGATTCATTTTTTAAATTTTTTTTAAAAAAAGCAAACTAGTTATTTTGTCTGTTTGTGACTTGCATTATGAGAGCCACAGTGGCCAAGTAATGCAAGGCTCGTGTCCGGCATTTGTGGTGATGTTGTGTTCCGTGATATTTTTGCAGGGGATGCAGTTTGACTGACGTGAGTAGTCAAACATTTACGTTTATTTTTTAATTCGTAGTATTTGCTGTTCTGCTCCTTCTTTGTACCGACTTAAACGGAATTGTGTGAATATACGTGTCCTTTCAGATTTCTGTCTTCTCTCAGATGCCCAACATCGAGGTGCTGACGCTGAGGTTGGTGCATTTAATTGTTTTACAGCCTCTCCCTGGTCCACACTGTGCTGCAGTGGTGAATGGAGCATAAAACTATGAACCAGATTAACCTGGAGGAATCAGAGATCACAACCCACGAAATCAAATGTAAACAAAAGTTAACAAAAAGACAGACTTAAATAATATAATGTAATTAATAACCTGGTTTAATAAAGGCAAATGAAACTCGTCCAAGAACTGTCCAGTGCATTAAGACACGGTAGTTTGTTGGTGAACCATCACCTTCAAGGAGAAAATGTGGTAAGAAGAAAATCTTAGACGATCACAATCATTTAATGAAGTCTAATCAAAAACAGTTAATAGTGGAACTCATAAGATTGTTGAGAATAGAAAGTTAAGATTGTTCCTACAGTGGCCCACCATCTTTTCTAAGGTCATTTCATTTCATAGACTTCTCCACTGTGTTGCCATCCCATGCATGCATGGCAGTTTCACCAACTAATGAAAACACAGCATCTGAAGGTGCTTCTTCACCTTCCTGATGGTTTACAGATTCAGTCTGCAACATTTTCTTGACAAGCTCACATTGTTCTTCAGGCAACATGGCTTTTGTTTAAAAATGGCTGAGAGCAAATGAGTGTAGATTTATTCTGTTCAAAAGTGGTGGGTGCATCAAGGTGAGTGGTAGATGAACTGATGATCCTGGTGCCCACCATAAAAGCCATGACAGGAAAGCATCATGGTCATGAACACATCTGTGTTTCAGCCCCTTGCCCCATTTTCTGTGACAACAGTTTCATACAAACTTACAACAGGGTTCAGTCCACAATGTAGTTGAGAATCTTTGGACTTTTAGGACTTTACACAGCAGCCTGATTCTGTCAGCACCATCAGTACAAGATCCTGGACATCAAGAATGAAATTAAATGTTGCAACACTGAAGCTTACTAGCGTATTAGAAGCTTATTAAAACAATGCCACTGTGAATGCATGCTGAAATTAAAACTGAAATCTTCTTCTAAGATTTTTCTCCTTGTAAGGAAAATTTCAAATTTGTGGAAACAAAATGAATGAAAATGAAAAGAAGATCAGATGGATAGATTTTTAAAATACATTGTTTATTACACCAATGCTAAATTTACATTATGGCAGGCTGAGCTCCATTCATTAAATGCATTTACATCAGTACATGTATAGGGGAGACCAGGGCTTGTTGTCACATGGGTAAGCATGTGAACTCTGTCTCTGATTCCTGGATGAGGAACAACCCAGGTAAATCACTCACCATATATGACATCCCTGGGATTGTGGCACTGGCTTACTGACCCATCTTTTCCAGGCCCCAGCACCAGCCCAGTCGTTCTAGGCCCCAGCACCAACGCAGTCGTTGTAGGCCCAAGCACCAACCCAGTCGTTGTAGGCCCAAGCACCAACCCAGTCGTTGTAGGCCCCAGCACCAACCCAGTCGTTGTAGGCCCCAGCACCAACCCAGTCGTTGTAGGCCCCAGCACCAATCCATCCACTCTAGGCCCAAGTACCAACCCAGTCGTTCTAGGCCCCAGCACCAATCCATCCATTTCAGGCCCTTGCAAGCCATCCATCAAAAAAAGCCAAAAAAAAGTTAACCAACAGAGATTCTGTTCTCACCAACACACCTGTGAAAGATTCACTTGAAGCTGAATGGCAGGCACAAGGAAAAAAAAAAGTCTATTCAAAAAGAAATGCAAGTCAAAAAAATCCAAAATACCAAAGAAGCAACGCACAGGGAAGAAACAGAGGGCAGGTACAGAAAGAAAAACTCCAAATGATTCCTCGTCAGGAGAAGATGATGAGTCCCTGTGCCTGGTCTGTTTAGAACCATTTGGAAACAGCCGCCCAGGAGAAACCTGGGTGAAGTGCATGATGTCCAAAGGATGGGTCCTGGCAAATCAGTCTACGTAGGCCAGAACTGCAGTTCAGATGAGTCTGACTAGTTTAAGAAAGGTAAAACAGGCATTTGAGGCACATTATTTTGTGCTAATGTTTGTTCAATAATGTTTTCAAACTCAATGATGAACATTGTCTGTGCCAAACTTCAATGTTCACAAGTATATATTTAAAAAAAAAAGTTGTTTTATTACTTGCAAATTCAGTGTGACATCTTACTCCATGGTGGACAACATGTCACATGTTCACATTCTTCATTTAATTGCCAAAAACTCTACACTGACAAAAGATCTGAAATTGACATGAATACAAAATATATACCTGAGATTTTGGTCTTTCATCTGGTACATGTTATTTTATATGATAAGCATATAAAATAAAAATTGTTGATTGATTCCAAGAAATATATAATAATGTAAAAAGTGTGACAACAAGCCCCATTCTCCCCTACTATAATGCTATAATCATAATAGTCACAGGACACAGCAAGTACTTTAGTTTTGTTTTTTGTACTTTAGTAATTCCACTGTACACTCCTTCCACTATTCATAATGTAACACAGAATTAAACAACTGAAGTGAATTAACAAATGAACAGAGTATTATAGAAATAGGTTTCAAGAACCAAGGAAGTGTCAGAACCATGACTGATGTAAATACCTTGCTGTTACACAGGTGCACAAAATTGACTCTGAAGGAAAAAATAGTGCACATGTTTAAGATGTAAACCTCCTCCTGAATGACGAGAGGTGGAATTAGTCCTCTCTCTGACTCTATAGGGTTAAACTAGCATTAAAAAATAAAATGGGATGGATTTAAATAAACAGCGAGGTCCGAAAGGAACTCGGAGCAGTCAGGGTCTGGACAAAGGTCATGTGAGGTGTTCTGGAGGCTCAGGTACTGGGAGGTTAGCAGTAGGTACTTTGGGCCCAGGGGCTTGAGGGGTGGATTGGGATATTTTCCCACAGATGCCATCTGATTGGGATCTGTGGAGTTTGGAGACCAAATGAATTTTCAACAGGAACCCGTAAAAGAGAGCATATAACTCCTGTGCTGGCTGCCTGTGTCTTTTAGAGTCCATTTTAAAATTCTTATGTTTGTTTGTAAATGTTTGTGTCAGCTGTGGTTGTTTTAAAGTGCTTTATAAATAAAGGTGATGATGATGATGGTGAATTGTTAATACTCTTTGCCGTTTTCTTTGAACACTTCCTAAAATTAAAAAAATGGTTGAGGGAGCCACAGCTGCAGGGTAACGATGTTGCCACGTAGGGGATTGTCAGTTGATCAGCAAAATCATTAAATAGGTGGTAAGTGCCAAAAATAACATTCATGTGAACGCACTACTGCACAATGACATGACACTGTCACAGTACCTGCAGAGCATCATTCCTGACTGCGATTTCTCTCTGCAGCGTCAACTGCATCTCGTCTCTGTGTCCTCTGGCTGGCTGTCTGTCTCTAAGTGAACTCTACCTGAGGAAGAACATGATTCCCTCACTCTCGGAGCTGTGTTTTCTTCGTCCGCTGACGCGTCTCAGGGTGCTGTGGCTGGCTGAGAACCCATGCTGCGGCGCCGACCCAAGCCGCTATCGCCTCACAGTACTCCGCTGCCTGCCTCGCCTTCAGAAACTGGACAATCAAGGTAGTCGGGATGCTCGTTTGTGGGGAGAGGAACTCTGGGAACGTGACTGAGCATGTTGCATTTATCAACTCAACAAAAAAACAAACTTAAAATGCAGATGAGGTAAAACTTCAGACAACTTAAAAAATAATTAAGGCTAATGTAGATAAACCGTTTTTGGTCAGACATTTTAGCATGACTGTGATATTGTGTAAATTAATAACTGTTCTGGAGTTAAAGGAGGGAGGGGTCCCTCACCTGTGGTCTCATATTCCAGACAGAATATGTGACAACATTTTTTCGCCCTTGATTTATTTGTTTTTGTGATTGTTGGGAGGCAAAATTACATCAGTGTTAACATTGTGTGTGCAGTCGTGACTGAGGATGAGGTGGCGCTCGCTCTCGTGGAAGGGGAGGAGGTCAGAACGCCCACAGGTAGTACCCAGAACCAGCTTTCCAACCACGGACTTCCAGATGCCGAGACGGAGAACGACCCTTTGAACTACAACATGGAAGAGACCAAGTAGGTTTTGGGAAACGAAGGAAAAACCATAGAAAGTAGAAAATACACCAAATGAAAAATAATTTCAGTGATTCAGACCAAAAAGAAACCCAACATTACTTTGTTAAATTTTGTTTTCAGCAAAATCAGAGAAGAGTTGGGGATGAAGCCTCTCTCCCGGGACAAATTCTCCTCCCTGTCGTCCCCGTCAACCAGAGAAAAGCCAACACTCAAAAAGGTCCTTTCTGTCGGGAGCAGCAGCCTGAAACGTGTTTAAATGTGCTCAAACCTCAAAGATCTCTTTTGCTAACTGATGATCTGTATTTTTCAGACCCACGTTCTCGATGCAGTTCTGCTGCTGTTGAGGGATTTGGATGAAGAGGAGCTTCACGTTGTTCAGACAGCCACGCAGAACCGACTGCAAACGTACACACTGGACTCAGAGGATGCTCAGAGATTCACGACACACGCAGACGTCCAGCACTAACACGGTTCACGGACTCGCATCATGCATTCACAGCCAGCAGTTCACCCATCTGTCCATGTCCAACTTCAACCTCAGGATCCGAACAGACAAGTCTGTAAATCCCTGCCTATAACATGCACTGTAAATTTAATTTGTCTGCAACTTCTCCTTCAAGTTGTCCAGCTTCCAGCTTCGTTTAGAGGTCAATAATTGTCATTATTTACTTTCTATTGCTCCACATCTGCCTGCCGCATAAGAACAAAAGAATGTATGTTTCGCTAAACATGTAAATCTATTTCTGTAATTAAAGATAACAACCAGCAATAACATAACTTCAAGTGTTTAATGATTCAGAATCAATCTGCAAGCACATACACATCAAGAAAGCAAGAGATGTGTACAAGGAGGCATTTAGGGCACATACAGACTATTAAGATCTAAACCACAATCTGCAAGAAAAGAGCACTCATGAGTCCTGATTCTTCAGTCGTTGTCCTCATTCTCCAGGAAGTCCATCAACGTGCTTGCTTCCACGGCGACAATCAGATACTCCACTCCATCTGCTCCCTGGGGTATCCAGCCAAGAAAGGAGACGAGGTGATGAGCAACAAAACGGATGGTTGCGATAGGAAAAGTGAAACAAAGCTGACCTTGCGCGTCCGAATCAGTTTGTGGTCTTTAAACTCAGTCAGCTGAGTCCTCAGCGTGAGATCAGAATTCACCAGGAAAGCCTCTCGACAACGCTGGTAGAAATCGTGGAACGACAATCCTGCACACAAAACGAAAACTGATCACAACTGCACAGCAATACAACGGTGGGGAAGACAGGCTGAGCGGTTTCAGGTGCAGAATGGACGGCCAACCTGTGTATGAAGGGTTGTCCTTGTTTTCCAGCTGGAATTTTACCAGGAGTTTGAAGATTCCTCTGCAATGAGAAAAGATCAGCAGCTAAGATACAGCCTCCAGCAACATGGCAGCTAAATCAGCAGAGGTGGATGTGCTACCGTGCATTGGGAGTCAAGCTGCGGAGGACATGTGTGAGGGAGGACAGAGCCAGAGCTCCAGTCTGCTGCACCAACAGAGAGTTTTCATACGACGTCTCCTCTCCGTAGTGCTGGAACGTCACACACTCCCACCACAGCCAGTTAAACTGGCTCTGCTGAAACTGGTCCCACACTTTAAACAGGGAAAAGAAAAACAAACCTTAGTTTCAAGGTCACACAATCAACACTGCAAAGCAAATTCTTAAAAGCACACACCTAACGGAGCATTGATGTGGTCTATGGAAGCCACCAAGTGCAGGTTGGGCAGGGATGCCAGCTGCCCCAGTGCACTCTGGGTCTTCTCTCCTCGCAGCATCGGCCCGTCAATGTTGTGGATTAACAAGTACACATGAAGGTCTGGATCTGAAGATATGCTCTGAACGTTACTCACTGAAGTCCAACAGCAGTTCTGGATAAACAGTTCACATGCACACTTACTATCTTTGAGGCTCTGAGTGATGAACTGGACCTGGTCTGAGGGGCTTCGGAAACTTCCCTGGTGCTCCAGAACCTCACACGTGAGAGCGTTTAGGATCTGAAATAGTATCAATCACAGCCCACTCTCTGAAATAAGCCACCCCAGTTCATGAAATTAAGTTTTGTTTTGCTTCCTTTGCAAATACTGACCGACTTAAGAGTGATGGAGGGAAAAAATCCATTCACCACAAGCTGGATCTCATTTGACAAATGAGAAACCCTGAAATCCTCCAGCAGAGGTTTTTTACTGCCCAAACCGTAGACCAGCACACTGAACCCCAACCTGCACACCAACAACCAAATATCATCTCGGTTTTTGCATTCTTGCTTGAAGACTGAAAATAACATGCAAACACACGTACTGCAACTGTAACATCCATTTGTTAAAGTGCTGTTTGTGTTTGTTGTGCAGCTGCTGGATTTCCTTTGAAAAACAGGAAGGTTTTCCTTCTAAAAGACTGACCAAAGTTTCCTGCAAAAATGAAAGAGAGAGAGGGGAAGAAAGAAGCACATTCAACCTCAGAAACACACGAAATATGTTAATTTACTTTGTGGCTGTTATTAACTGACCCTGTCAAGTTTTGGGGTGTGCAGACGTTCAAGGGTGCGATCTGATGTCAAGACTTTTGAGCTGCCATGAGCCTCAAAGTACTTCTCGACCATGGAGGGCTGGCTCACAGGTTCCGGTGTGTTCTTGCTCCTCTTGGCGGGAGCAGCAGATAAACCTTTACTGGGAGTTCTTGAGTTTTTCAAGTTTTCCTTGTCCTCCTCCTTTACTCTCTGTTCTTGCGCTGGTCCATCATCATCGTCACCACCATCGTCCTCCTCCTCTCCAGAGTCGGAGGGTGAAAGTTCACTGTCACTGTCCGACCGAAGGCTTGGCGCTGAACATAAACAAATTCAGATTATATATAATCATAGATGTTGTCTAGCTACAGCACGTCAAACTCACTTGTGAGTCTCTTCCTGAGCCTGTGTGGGGTTGTGGAGACAAACTGCACTTTCTTGCTCCTCTGTGGCGTCCTGCTTTCACCTCTGTGGACTAGACGGGAGGAAAGAAAACAGGAGTTACTTGAAGTCAAACTCAGGGTACAGCGAATCCAAAAAGACATGGAGAGGTTCTGCTGGGCTCACTGCGTCCTGATCGAGTGGGAGTCGAGGGTTCAGCATTTGGGGTGCCGCTGAAGCTCACACTTTTCCCAGGGGTCCGAGCCAGTTCACTTGCTGTTTGCAGAAGTACAAAGTGAGTCATATGATTGTTTAGTGAATCTAGCTGGTGATACACAATGAAAGAAGGTTTAGGCGTCCGCGTGAGAACTGGAGGCTCTCACCAGTTTGGGCCATGCTGTGGCTACGTTTGATTTTCTGGAACGTGAAAATGGAGGATCCAGCTACTCTTGAGAAACCATCTTCATCTTCTGTCAAATGCAAGAAAATGATTTTAGTCAGATGCAATGTGAAGTGATCGCTTTTGGATTACTAATGGACTGATTCAGGTCATACCAGGAGGAAAATAAATCCTCGGCTGACTAATTTGCAGTTTTTTAAAATCCAACTTAGAACATATCCTGTTTACATCCCTCTTGTATCACTTTGCATCAGTTTTAATTAAATAAAAGCTTGATGAAGTCCTGTGTTGACACACATTGATTTAAAAAAAGGTGATACTGTTAGATAACAATAACTGGATTTCAAAAACTCCAACTTACTGCAATGTCTTCTTCGTCCCTTACCTTCTGCATTGTTTGCTCCTAAAGCCTGGACGTAATTCTGCTCATCAAACACTCCGTTTTCCTCCTCACTGTGCTCTGCCTCCTCCCTGCATCTCCTCCGTGCAGCAGGACTCTTGAACATCACCATCCTCTGTGCAGAGCCGCCGCTGCTCTGCACATCTGGAGGAGCAACACAAACAGGAGACACTCCGAGACAAGCCTGACAACAAACTCCAGTGTTTCAGCTGAAGGTAACATTCATACCTTCCTGTTTGTCTACGATGTGCTCCAAAACGTCACCATCCCCGATGAACTTTACCTCCAACGCTTCCATTTCTAAGGACAAACAGGGATTTCAGCGGAAAACCGTAAACAAAATAATTTAAGACGAGTTTAGCTGTGTGATAGTAATGTGACAAGTTTCCGCGCCACACCGCTGAAGTTTTTAAACCACGTGCCAAGTGAAAGGTCATACGGTGGCCAATTAGAAGGCAGGCTTCTGTCAAACTACATTTCCCATGATCCACTTCGAACTCGAATATGTATATACACAGTCTATACTTTAAGTCTATGCCAGCGTGGTTAGAATTATAGTTAAAAATGTTACAATAACAATTTTAACACGACATCACTATGTTTCTTTATTTTATTATTCAGCTACATATATTAACAAAACAGGCATTTTCGAGTGTATGTTCTAAGCAATTTTATTAGAAATGCAATAACAACAGGGAGACATGAAAACAAATATTAATGGTTTTATAGCATAAATTGTCTTGACATGATGTGTTGTTAAGTGTCCATGTAGTCAAAACTGGTTAAAGAAAAATAATCAGAAAAGATAGCGTCACTGTGACGTCATTAATTCAGAAATGACAATAAATGTTCGCGGGATGAAAAAAGAATGTTCATGAATGAGTGTGTAAGCTTATCAGCTATGAAATGCGTAACTAACTTGTCACTCAGCACTTGATAATTTATTCTCCTAATTTATTTCCAGGAAATCACTGAATTCAGGTCCACAAAATGTTGTTTCAGCATTCTTATTTTGTGGTGGTCCTTTTAAAATTTAATCATTCTGCAAAACAAAGTGAAAATAACAGGCGTAGAACGTTTCCCCTGCAGTCTGTGGACTTCAGATTCCTCAAGTTCTTTATAGTGTCTACAACTCAACACTATAACATCACCACTGATAGAATATAACCGTTTAGTCCACCTTTAAAGTCAAGATGTCAAACATACATTTGACCTTTTATTTATTAACAATCAAATTTCTGCCAACAAGCATTTTTATTTAGGTGATGTTTACACTCAATGTGATACATAAACCTCTATGAGACATCACTAATAAAGAAAAAAACAAAAAAACAATCATTCATTAACTTCATTTTATTTAGATGTTAGACACGAAAAACTTTCCTCAGTTTATTTAGATAAAGCAGTTCTACATAATTTGGAATGAAAATGCTCTATTTGTTTTTACAAGCATAGTCTTCCAACAGTTAGAAAATTAATTACAGGTATCCTCTTTAATTACACATGTACCTAAATTATCAACAAAATGCTGGACAGGAGTTCACCACCCGCGAGTGGGTATCCACTTCCCCAGAAGACGACCTTCAGAGTGCACGTGGTACACGGGATGCATCATGGCCGCTGCACACGACTGCAAATGTAAACAAATAAATAAAAATAAAAATGTAGTAAGTAAGGAAGAAAGCGACTCCACAAAACTCCTAAGTGAGTACACTAACAGGCAGGTATTCATACTGAGAGTATGTAGATTTTGGAGAGCAGGAGTCATTTCAACGTAGGCGACATGGAAATGGAACCACTAACTTTGTAGATATTACTTACAGTTATACAGTCTATGCATTTCTGCCAACACATGACCCCTAAATCCTTCACGGTAGTCCTAAAATGCAACATTAAAGAGTACCAACATGGTATGGTATCAACGTGAGCAGAGAGCCAAGCGGGTATTTGCTGTAGTCCAGGGCGCCTGAGATGGACTCCATTCTTCCATGCTCCTGAGTCATAGACACCAACCTGGAGGGAGACGTCTCTCTTTAGGAATTCAGTCAGATTTAAACGCTGATTTGAGATAAGAGGAAAAAGGAAATGGCTTTACTTGAGGTTTGGATGCCCTTCAATCACAGCGTAACCAGTGGGAAGTTTCCCAGCTCCATCCAAACTGAGAGAGACAGCAATATTTATTCACGTTTGCACAAAACCAGTGCTAATGGTAACATAGGGTCGAGTTAAAAACAAACCAAAAACTGAATAAGATAGGAATTATTATGGCAGTGCACCTGATTCCACTCCACCCACAATCGATCAGGAGCTGGTCCCTGTGTGGACAGTGTCCTATGACTCTCGTCAAAACCCTGACAGCCACATCCTCCAGACAGCATGAGCCAATCGTAGACTGCTGGACATCTAAAATCAGCAAAACACATCTAAAATGCAGCACTGGTAATATCCTTTTTTTCTTTTACATTACTCTGTAAATCAACTCAAAAAGGGAAAAAGTACACATGTACATCAGCATTAACACACCATAGAAGACGTAGTTTCCAGGATGCACCTCGCTCAGCTTTGCCATGTCTTTGACTGGTTGACTGCAGGAAGGAGTGGAGCCGATACTGGACTTACAGGTGATGCCAACAGCCTTCAGTCTTCCAGAAATAAAATAAAGTGAAACAAAAGAAGTTGAGCGTGTTGATTCTTCCACAGCAATATTTTATAAACACCATATCTAATTTCTTATTTATTTATTACTGCACTGAAGGTATATGATGTATTTACAGCAGGCATGCATGTGGTCACCTCATGATTCCAGATGTTTACCAACTTTTACCACATAACTAGAACACATCTGACCATTTTCCACATAAGAGAGACTGTTTAACTCATTTGTTTAAATGAGCCTCCACATGCATCTGTGTTTTTTATTCTGCGTTCGTCTTACTTTTCCATGAACTGCAGGGTAAAGTTGGTGGTTTCTTGAGCAACTGCCTGTATTTGCTCTACTCCTTTGCAGCTGTACGTGTTTCCACAGTGCACGTACACTCCTGTTAGCTCCACGCCCTCCGTCCCAGCGATGGCTTGGGCCAATCTGAGCGCAGCGGGCTCCGAGTGCAGGACGCCAGCTACGGTGAGGAACAAACACGATCAACGAGTAGTCAGAAACTCAGCATCAGCTGGGTTGAGGGTTCATACTTACCTCTCCCATTGCCACAGTCCAGTTTAAGCCAAACGTGCCACTGCCGACCGGCCTTCAGGGGCCTCTTTTTGAGCTGCTCCAGAGCATCAGGATGATCCAGTAAGACCTGGAATAGATCCAGCCTTTCTGACAAGGCGGCACAACGTTCTACCTGAGCAGGCAGGCAGACAGGTCATCATTATTTCCAGCTTAACATGGACATAAATACTATGTTAATATAACTGCACAGCATTTTTCACTGTAGCCACTTTACAGTAACAGCACAAGTTCATTAGTCTGAATATAGCTATACGCTACGGAGCTGTTTTTATTTAGAAATAACTGTTTGCACCACTGTTTTAAACTCCTACATCAAAAACAGCAAAGCACTATACTGTACAAATGAGATGAAGGACAACAGGGACACAAAAAAACCTTGTCAAAGGGAAGAGAATATGCATAGAGGATGTCATCAAACCCATGGTCAGCATAGAAAGAGGCCTCTGCCAGTGTGGAAACCACTATGCATCTCCGTGATCCAGCCGTCATGATGTCAGCACACTCACTACACACACACACACACACACACACACACACACAGAAAGAAGACATCAGCATCCCTTACAGCCTGGCTCACATGTACTGGATTTGTGTGTGTGGTCATTACAGAGTTTTGTGGGTCTTCATGTGCGGGCGAAGTTTGACTCCCAGTTTCTGACAGCGTTCAATCATCCTCTGAGCGTTTCTCTTCACTTTGTCCACATCCACCACCAGAGCGGGGGTGCACAGGGCTGAAAGTGGCTCCGCCTCCATACAGGCTGCATGAACACACACACACACGCACGCACACACACACACACCAGATGTTTCACAAACCCATTAAATCCTTCACATACAAACACATCAGTGGAACAATCGTTCTGCTAACAAACAAAAAT
>JBAMYA010000009.1:6268186-6286722 GCA_037176975.1 Arrhamphus sclerolepis
AAAAAACGTGAAATAAAATGTATGCATGTATGGCCCTTCGGGGCTTCCGTACAAAACAACAAACAAACAAACAAACACAAACAGGACGCAGACTGTACGCACGGGATATATAAATGTAAAGCAGAATGAGCAGTTACCTTTTAGTGTCAGTGGTTCACTTTATTCCTGAAAATAAAATGTAAAAACGGTCCAGTCACGAAACTACGGTGTCCCGGAATGGTCCAAAGTCCTCACCGGAAAAACGTTTTATTGTGAACAGTTTAGTTTGATACAATTTTGTTTGAGTTTTATACCTCGCGCGTACCTCCAGCTCAACCCATGATAAACATATGCGTTTGATTATGCTCGATTATTAATAACCAAGAAAATGCTTAAAAACAAGTTTTCAACTACGCTCTTCTGTGTTTGCATCTTTTCTGTATTAACATGTATATAATAGTTAATTTAATTGCATTGACAATTGTGCTTCTAAATATTTAAGGACAACTATGCTAATAGTTGATCAGATACTGTTACATTTAAACAAAATAAATTTTGGTCAGACTACCAGAAAAGATGATGTGATCATAAAAATAAAAGTGTGCACGCAGCACCTTGAAAACATCAAAAACAGAGCCCTACCTATGGGTTTTACCTACATGCACTAACATTGGTTGATAGAATAGAATAGAATAGAATATCTTTATTTGTCATTGTAACAAATACAACAATATGTCATGCCTTTGGTGCATCAATAAAACACCACATAAATAAATACATTATAAAAACTGTGCATCTAAAAATCAGTCAATACAAATATACCATAAAAAATGTGACGAATCACATTATGCAATAAGTACTGAAACACGGAACAGCTGGACAAAAGAAATTCACCTGTAAAAAGCTATATTATAGTTAAGATGCATTCTGAAATTTCAAAGAAAAAAAAAAGCAAAATCTTTGCGAGTCATATATAATTCAAAACTATGCAGGTCCCTGTTGGTGTAGAATGAAGGGATGCGACAGGTTTTCGTCCATAAAACTGTATCTTTGTTCTGTGTGAACTTGATGAGGCTCTATACAGTCTCAGCCTTGTGCTATCCAGTCTCTTGTTTAGTCATCTGGGCAGAAAATGTAGAGAGAGACAGCAGAGACCTTCTGCCACAGAAGTAAACATAATCTGTATGATGAAAACCAGGACACTGGATTCATCCAAGAATTGTACTTCATCAACTGACTCTTAATTGAGCTGAGTGTTGAAATTAACTCACGATATTTTTCTACAACTGTTCTAAAGTTCTTTCTCTGTGTACTCCAGCTTTCTGCATGCATACATGCATTTATGCATGTATGTACATACATGTACACACAGTTGCTGTATGTACACACAGTTGCTGCATACATGTACATACATGCATTTATGCATGTATATACACCTCTCTGCACCAACCAGTGACAACCACCACTGCATCAGGCTGAATCCCAGTTGGTGCTGGTGTGCTGAATCAGTGTCGTGCAGCAGACCTCCATAAGGGCTCTGGATTCCTTCTCCAACTCATCAGGACCATCCAGTTCAGCAGTTCGGAGCCCCTTCCTGCCTCTTACATGATGAGGTTACGTTGATTTAATTGTCCATTAAAAGTGAAAACGACACAGACAGGATGTAGCATAGATCACACAAAAACAAAACACAGGTTTGGGGTCACAACATTAAGCTTTATTTGAACTTAATGTATACAGATTTGGTTCTTTCATGTGTGTGTGGTTTGTAACTGACCAAAGCAAAGTATGAACTTGTAAGATTTTTGTGTGCTTGAAAGTGGGAGATTCATGTGTAATGTCTTTCCCCTGGAGAAAACAAGTTTACATGCTTTTATGCCCTGATAATTACAGCATAATTATATCCTAATAATTACAGCATAACATGATGTAAAAAACAAAAAAGTTTTCAGAACTGCTCAGATGGCTTTTTTTCTTTTCTTCTTTCTGTTTTAACCTTAGCACCGTAAATGTAAAAATGACTCTCTTAGAGATAGTATGTGTGTTTTTGTGTGTCTCTGTTTGTGTGTGTGTGAGAGAAAGAGAGAAATTTGTTCCCAAAAAGTGAATTTATGTATGAAAATAAAAATAAAAAAGAAAAGAAAAAGAAGAACAGATAAATCCTATGCTTCGCTTAGTACACATTCAGTAATCATAAAGGTCTCTCCTGGGACACCGCGAGTGTCTTCGGTTAGAAGACAATTCGAAAGGAGCGTCACAAATGGATGTGGATGTCTTCTTGTGTGTGTGGACGTGTGCGTACGGGTGTGTGTCTGTGTGTGGTTCCTGCACGGGTTATTTTGGCTTTTGTAAACAAATTCTAATCCACAACAACAACAACAACAACAACAACAACAGGATCTGTAGCCACCTCAGCGCCTTACATCCATCCTTACCTAATGCTCACAGAGGTGTGTCTGGTGTCTCTGTGTGTGTTTACGTGCCCTTCTGTTGTTCTAGGCTTCTAACTCTAGTGTGTAGAGCATCTTAGTTCCTCACTAGCATATCCAGCGGAGGAAGCGCTCAAAGAATGAAGGTGCGTTCAGCACGGCGAAGTCGTCTCCTCTAAAGATGGCCGACCTGTCACCCAGAGTCACCTTGTGCAGCACCTCCTCATCGGTGTCTCCTCCCAAGGCGATCACCGTGGGGACGCCTCCTACTCTCTTCATGGCACTCACGCCCTCCTCCAGCTGATCGCTGGCTGTGATGCCGTCAGTGATGAACACGAAGGACACCTCGGCGTTGCGGCGTGACAAGCGGTCATTGCGCTGCAAACACAACATTGAAGGAATATTTCAAGAGGATGCTAAAAGGGTAAACTGTCATTTTTAGATACAAGTACTGTTTGAAACTTTGTTTGACCTCAGAAAGAACTGTACTTCCTGAATAACCTCTGGGTACAGATTAATGTATTTGAAGTGTTTCAAATCATGTTGGCTGAGAGCTGATTACTTTAAAAAAAAAAAAAAAAAAAAGCATTTGCATTGTAAGTGTTCTAAGAACCACCACAAAATAACTGATCTTGCCCAACACAGAGCTATGTTTTGGGTCCAGTTCACAGATCTGTCGCCATCAACAAAAACTACGGAAACACTCCTCGTGGAGGATGTTAGTTTTGTTTGTTTTTTAAAATCATGTTCGAATAAAAAAACAAAAAGCAGAGAAGAATCAAAACTATCTGATTTGCTTGCTGACTGCTTTGACTTTGAAACAAAACAAAACAGAAGAGAATATAAAAATAGATTCATTTAAACACATTTAAAAATTTGACAAAACTGGTAAAATTTATGTCTTTTTTTCAGATCAAGTAAAGGAAAATTAGGTAATCTTAAGTTGATTTTACCAAGTTCATGGATCTTTCTTGTAGGAAAAACACTCTTTGCTCCATCGTGAGATACATTAAAACCCTGAAAGTTTCCACAATGTCCATGTACACCTGTGAATTTACAGGTGTACATTGCTAACGATGCTAAATGTTTGGAATTTATATTTGTCCATCCCATTTCTTTGTGCAGATTTCTTAGCTTTTACTGCTAACCAGGTAAGGTTTAAAAGCATTCTTATAACTGCAGACAAATTCTGCATGTTTAGACTTTTGCAAGCATCGTCAAAATACAAATTACAAGATGATTCCACAGGTTTTTCCTTTACTTGATCTAAAACAACAACATGCCATTCATTTCAACAGAATTTTAATTCAAAATAGCTGTAGTAGTCTGCATATCTGTGACTTTTCTTTTATTTTAATAATGTATTAAAATAGCTGAATTGATATCCCTGAGAGCGGTGATTCTGTATGAGAACGCTAAAATTTACATTTTAAGAGGACTGGGAGCATAAATTTACAGGCAGAAATCAAATACAAATTCTTGTTTTCATTCTGTCCAGTGATGAAGGAATTCTCATTCTTTATGTTCAATGAAGCAAACTCATCAGTAGAGCAGACTTTTGGACACTTTTGGACAGCTAGCTAGTGGGAACAATGGTAATACTCTGGTGTGAATAGTTTTGACTTTATATATGCAGGTTGCCAGATTCACTGCAATGACAGGTCAATAGCTGGCAGAATCCAGAGAGGACTGTTGAACACAAGAGAATTACAGCTCTGCATTTTGGATTGTACATTACCGATGTGCTGCCGATCACCACATTGTTGACAGCATGGATGATGGCGCTGCCCAGAGCGGAAGAGGAATCCATATAGTTCACAGCTGCCAATGAATCCGCGATCTGTGTGAGCTCATGCGTGAGAGGAAACTCCACCCTTTGTTCTGCAGGGCTGCCGTACTGCAGCAAAGCAAAGCGGGCATTCTTCTCGTCTGATGGACCGTTGGCCAAGACAAGCCGACGAGCCACATTCTCAATGAACTCTTTGGCCTTGCGGTGGTTCTCCAGGCCCATCCTCTCAGAACCGTCCAAAAGGAAAACCACGTCCACTGGCCGCTGGACACAGCTAGCCACAGCAGGCTCTGAAACAGACACATATACATACATGCCAGGGTGTTCATGAGCTACAGCTGGAGAACAGATGTTCAAAAGTCAGAACCAGGTTGAACCCCCCCCCCCGAATTCTATAAGTTGCCATGAATCCATTCATGCTAGCAGCAGTCGCGCTGAGAAGAGGAAATCACACAGATTAGCATTGGCCACATCAAGACAGAACTGTTTGAGTTTGCTCTATCATTTTATTATCTTGAATAAAAACTTGAACGTGATCCTTTTTTCTTCTACAAAACCACATTGTTCACATCAGATAGTTGCAGTCACAGAGCTGATAGCGTAACACTTGGTTAAAGTGGTCATTTCTCTCTAGTCACCCTCCTTTACAAGCCAAACCACATGCAGAAAAACATGCAGCAGCCAAGGGTGTATTACACAAGATTTCCATTGTTGTAACTGCCAACTCAATCAAGCTATGCTATGATATGCATGTATAACTAGTTATTTTCCACATGTAATAGCTTTTAACCAATATGATTTGTTCACAAGAAAGAAAAAAAGGAAAGGTCGTAACCATGGCTATGTGCAAAACAGCAAAAGAAAATGCCAGAATTATTCAGCGAGCTCGTGACTCACAGTGGAAATGAGGCTTCATCACAGAGCTGCTGTACAAGAGTAACATGAATGGCTCTATAGTTTAATCAGCCTTAAATAAATGACTTTCATCCGTTTTCCATTTCAACAGAAAACGGTCTTCCACTAAGATGGAAGAAGTGATATGTAAGTGTTAATGACATATTTCTCCTAGAGACAGGACTCTATGTTCATTTATAAAAAAAAAAAAAAAAATTCTGAGGAGACACTGGATCCACATATACGCTCACAAAACATAGGTTTGCTCCAGGAGCTAATGACAGAAGCAGCGTCTTGTCATGCAATTCTTCTGCACTAGCCCTGATGTGATTGCACCTGCACATTACAAAAATAATAATAAAAAATGCCTTCTATTTTGATAAAATATGTTCCATGTCCAGCAGAAAGCTTATTTGTCATTGGCATTCATGATGGCGAGGTAGCATGGTTAGCGTATTAGCACTAGCAAAGCCCAAGGGCTTTTTCTGGGTCTCCCATAATGTCTCCATAGACATATTTGAAGGAGTCGATGAACAGCTGAGTCCACTGCTGCCTGTCCTCTCCCTGGGTGAGTTTGGCTCTCTGGGCTGTGTACGCCATGGTTGCTATGCCAACCCCATACTGCTGCTCACTCAGACCGCTCAGCAGGTTGGCCACACCCTCCAAAGAGGTGGGGACCAATGGGGGGTTGCCTTCCTTCCCGGGGGATGGGGCTTCGCCCTTACTGATGCCCCCTCCTGCAACAAGCGGGTGGAATAAAATTGTGGGCGGGGTCCCACAGACGCATCAAAACAGCCAATCATGAAGTCGGAGGCTCACCGAGTTGCTCTAAAATATTAGTTTGATCTTAGTGACTAACAGACCCGTGATTAACTGATTAATGATTATGTAAAGACGTTGACATCAAGTTACAATGCGTTTACATCTTAACATAGCTAAAAGGTGTCAGTAGGCTTCAAAGGAGCTACTTGGTGCAAAGTGTTTTTGTTTGCCACCCCAATGATGAAGCAAAAAATGTCTTCTGTCACAGAAGCACAAGGCAGACTCAATGCCATTCAGAAAAATACAGGATAAGCTTCACAAAGACTTAGAAAATGCCCCAAGCCCCCCCCCTCCAGTCTGACGAGAGGAAGACCATCTTAACACCCAGTTTGAAAATGACTTCAATTGAAGCTTACTGACCCTTAATAAGCCAAAATATTTCAAGGCCATATAAGTGAAAGAACACAGCTATTTGAAGATTATATCATATGTTTTTAGAATCTTACCTGATTTACACGGCAGATCAGGGCACACAACGACAGGATCTGGCAAAGACAGAGACCATGTCAGATAAGAAAAGGAAGGAGAAAAAGTTTCTCACACTCCATTACATTTACATGCTGCACGGAAAGTTTGCTTCCTTTTTTGTGAGTTTACCAGGGCAGAGCACGGTCTCAATCTTGTCAATGAACTCCTCTGCCACGAGGTCTGCAAAGCGCCTCATGCCCATCACTCTACCATCCCTCTGGCAGGCGATGCTCTTCAGACTCTCGTTCTCCTCAACCTGCTCAAACATGTCTCCGATACCAATGGCGCTCACATCCACGCTGGGATCACTGTTCACATGGACCAACACACAAACACAAATATGAGCAGAGATCAAACCTTTCGTGGTCCCAAATGAAACAAAAAGAAACAACAGCTGAGCCACCTGCACAGGTACGTGAGCAGGGAGTCGTCATCTCTCGGGTCGAAGCGTCCATCAGTGATGACGACGACTGTGACGTTGGCTTTGGCTCTTCTGCTGTCTCTGATCAGGTTGTCGTAGGCGTACTTCAGAGCAGAGGGAGTCCACGTTCCACCAGCGATCCACTCTAACCGCTTCACCGCTTCCTGGACAGTGGGGAGAGCAGGATGCGAGCACGGTGGGAGAAAAATAGATCAGGGACAAATATTTCTAGATGGTCATTTTGAAGACTAAAAAAAATATCTAGGCAATAGGTTTTGATGGTGAAAAGCCATCATAACAGCAGGTGAGTCCAAACCCGGTCCTGGAGGCCCGCTGATTCACACTCCTGATTCAAATGAATGGACTAACAGTGATGGACAGTTCTTGGTGAAAAGCTGACGGTGATCCATTCAACTGAACATGAAGCTAACGAATCAAAGCTTCTCTGTTTGCGTTATTCAGTCACACGTTTCTTACTAAACACCTAAAAATTCAAAATGAACGACAAACTTATACTCTATTTCTCAAAGTGAACGCTGGTTCTTTCACCACGAGAGCATTGAAGCTTGAGGCACATCTATCAAACTGAAGCAAAAAGTGCATTTGAAGGAGTTTATTTTCAGTTTCACATTAATAATCACTGGATATTCTCGTCTGTATGAATTTGTGGAAACATATCAAGAAAAATATTTTCGTCAGTATTAGATTAGTTTAGTCCTGGTTCCCAATATTAGATTATCCAATCTTGGCTTTCAGTTAGCAACAGCAGGAGCAGAGAAATGCTATGTCTGTCAGACTGCATTCACAAATGTCTGGTTTCCTCAGTGAGATGTGGAGAATATGTGAGATGATATCTTTATTCTGCCATGTGGAAACTGGACATGACTTCTGAGCAGCTCTGAGCAGCATCAATTTGAACTTTGGTGCTGTATAAATTTGTTTGTGTTTATTTCTGTGTGTGTGTTAGCGAGACCTTGAAAGCAGTCAGCGAGTCGATCTTGGGGTCGTTGAGCTTGATTGCTTGGAAGGTTCCACTGTGGCTGTACTGAACAACTCCAACCCTTGTGCCTGAGCAACAAGTGACAACAAGTGACAACAAGTGAGCGTTGAGGCATGCTTCATTTGGCATTTATCTTGACAGGCACATCTACCTGTCTGTGACTCGGGGTCTTTGGCAAAGGACCCCAGTCTGTTGATGGTGTTGATGACAAAGTTCTTCTCCAGGGTGAAGTTGGTGAGACCCACAGACTCTGAGCTATCAATAACAAACACAATGTCCAGGGGTCCACAGCGTTTCTCACAGTCTGCAGATGAAGACACATTTTATGAGCTTCTGACATCCAATCAGCGCTTCTGTGTTACGTGTGGTTGTGAGGTGATGACTAAACTCACCGCAGCAGCCACACGTCTCTCTGATGTAGTTCATGACGTCACATTCCTGAAGAAAAAGCAGAAAAGTGTGATTATGTTAATCAATTCCTCTGTTTGTTTGTTTTTGTTGTTTTTTTCTGTTTTGTCAGAATGATTAAAAACTGTGATGTTCTCACAGTGAGGCCAGGATCTCCCTCAGGACCAGGGTATCCCTGCAGGGAAGGAGAAGAGAAAGACGCATTTTCTACGTGTTTGTGAATGCTGTCAAATAAAACTCTTTGGTATATTTTCATACACTTTACCTCCCGCCCAGGATCTCCTCTATTTCCCCTTGTTCCAGGCTCCCCCTGGGGCCCTGGTTCACCCTGTTACAATCAAAGTTATTACTAACTCGTAACCTTAAGTGAGAAGATAACTGTAAGCAGAAACAAGAAATAACGTACTGGCTCTCCTGGAGTGCCTTTATCTCCTGGTTCACCCTTCTGACCACCGTCTCCTCTGCTGCCACGAGGTCCACGATTCCCCTTTTCGCCCTTCTCACCCTGCAGGTAAGATCTGTGTCAGCTAAGTGTCGTTAGATAATGTGAAGGGCGATAGTTTTCTGTTTCTTACGGATTCTCCTCTTGCACCAGGATAGCTAAAGCCAGGTCGTCCAACGTCTCCCTGAAGAGACAAAGCAGACGGTCAAGATGAAGAACTGCAGTTAAACACCTGAAACAGAAGCCGACACAAGAATGTTGTGACCACAGAGACACGCACTAACCTTAGGACCGCGGGTTCCAGGCTCTCCTCTTGGTCCAGAATCACCAGGGTCTCCTCTGGTGCCCTAAGGTTAAAAACAAAGAAAAAAAAGTGCAAAAATAAGTTAGTTGAGGTATCTTTGGAGAACCTTTGGATATGACTCCCACATGTAACTTTTAACCCACATTTCTCCCAGCCTCTCCTGGTGCCCCTGGTGATCCTCTGGGTCCTGGCAAGCCATTGTCTCCCTGTTAAGATCAAATCAAGTTGAAAATGATTTAAAGAAAATCGGGTTAGCGGATAAAATAAAGCTATCAGTATATATGTTCATCTTATGAACAAGTACTGTGAGTATGACATGTGAGAAAAGGTTTCTTCCCACCTTTGTCCCTTTATTTCCTGATTCACCTGGGAGTCCTCTCAAGCCCTCTGGCCCCATTTCCCCCTGTTACACAGAAAAGTTAGTCTTAAGTTCATATTGGTGCAATAATGATGCGCAACTTGAGAAAAATAATTGGCACATAAAGTCATACCTTGTCTCCCTTAACGCCAGCTGGTCCTTGTGCCCCCTTTGGCCCATATTCTCCTCTTCTCCCCTAGAAAACAACAGCGATTGATGCCACCAGGCAACATGAAGACAGGACATGCATTTAAGGATTTCCTTGAAAGTGAGTCAGGTATTCTTACAGGTTCCCCTCTGATTCCTGGGCGTCCTTGTATTCCCTAGAAAGATGAAAACATAAAGAGATGAACCTCTAGATGCAAGTGAATGAGCATGGTTTTGAATGGGTCTATGTGATGCATCTTACCTGGTTTCCTTTTATCCCAGGAAGTCCAGGTGACCCAGAACCTCCTCTTTCTCCCTACAAATGAAGCACCAGGGCTTAATTTTCCTTTCCTCAAACTCTGTTTCTAAAAGACTACTAGCTTAATTTAGCAAAAGACTGCTGTCCCTGTTTTCTACTTTACCTTTGGTCCAGGCTCTCCGGGTGGGCCAAGGGGTCCAGGTTTCCCAGGGCGTCCAGGATCACCCTAGAGACAATTAAACAATTAAAATGGGCAGGGTGAATTAATTTGTTTTTAACAGTACGTGGTGTACCTTCTCTCCATCATCTCCAGATGGTCCACGCTCTCCAACTTCTCCAGGGTGACCATCAGGACCCTGCAAACCATTCAACAAGGCCCATAAATATATCACATCACATCACATCTCAGATGTTCCAACAGTTCCAATAGTTATACCCTGTCGCCTGGGTCTCCTTTGCAGCCTGGAGCACCAATCCGTCCAATTTTACCCTGAAATTAAGTGAACAATACAAATTATTACGTATTATATGTCAATATATCAAACCATTTTAAGAGCAGAGATAAAAGCTCGTCCTTAGAAGTTTACCTTTTGACCATCTGTCCCGTTGCGCCCTGGAATGCCAGCCACACCCTAACAGCAAAAAACAAAACAAAACAAAACAAAACAGCCACAGTTAAGAAAAGATCCATTTGTAATTTTAAAAAAAGGTTGAAAGGTTAAAAAAAAGAAAAAACTAACCTTTTTCCCCTGAGTTCCCATCTCTCCCTGTGGAAGCACAGATGATCAGTAAACGCTTATCAATTAAGATTTGACCACATGTAACTCATTCATCTATGAACTTATAGCTGAACATCTCTGTCAGTAAAAGGAGGTATGCTGATCCACCAAAAGGCCAGCTGAAACCTCACCTTCTCGCCTTTGAGACCCGGTAATCCCTACAGGGAGAAGAAAAGGAAAATCATGTATCCAAATGTCATCTTAAACAACACAAATGATTGTTGTACTGCGATGGGTGATGGGTGATGGGTGATGGATGAGCCACGTACTTTGATGCCAGGCTGACCGATGGGACCCTCAATGCCTGGGTCTCCTGGGCGACCCCTTTGTCCTTTTATTCCAGGTTCACCTATGTCTCCTTTAGCGCCCTGCAGTCAACAAGTTGACAGGAGATAACATCAGTGAGGATGAAAGTGCACCCTGGTTGCTGTGAACTATGAATGTGTCTGTACAACTCACTTTCTGTCCTCTGTGGCCTTTAGGACCAGCTTGTCCTTCTGTCTCCAGGCAGGAAACTTTATAGCACTGAATTATGTAGAACATCAAGAAAGTCAGTACAGCAGCTGTCCAACTGTATGAGATAATATGTCAAAGATAATTCTGTCTTACCTCTGCAAATGCCATGTGTTTCTACGAAGACAAAAGAAACAAAGTGTGAGCAGGAGTGTCAGCAGCCATGTTTAAAATCTGCATATGTCTGAGTGTTACCATCGTCTTGATGATGCGGTCAATAGTCTCTGTCTGTATTCTGGGTTTAGTCTGGCTCAGATCCACGGCCATGAAGTCATCCCTGAAAACTGAAGCGGGGAAGCTGGCTATCTCCTTCAGTCCCGTCTCATCGATGTTGGTAGACGGCGCCACCACAAACATCCGGATGCCCTTCTCGCGAACATCATCTGCTGCCACCTTAATGCCTCCGCATGGGTTTCCAGTCACGTGGCCATCAGTGATGACCACGGCAAAGCGGAGAGCCTTGGGGTTGGTGGAGCGAAGCATCTCCTCCGACATGGCTTTGAGGGCACAATCGGTGTAGGTGCCCTTGCCCAAATAACGTATCTTCCTGAGAGCCTAGAAGAAAAATTATAGATCGGAAGGCTGTCAGACAATGAAAACCTTACTCATGCTCCTACTGGAGAGTTAAGGGTGAAGACTGATCCCACTCTCATATTTCTACAATAAACTCAAGCCCTGTTCATTAACCTGTTAACCTCCAAAAATGCCTAAAACACCCGTAAAAAGGATACTCAAATTAAATTAGATGCTGTTCCCGAACCTTTAGGAGTTCATGCAAAGGTTTCTTCCCTGTAAAGGTAAAGAACTTTTAACCTCAGCAGTCAGACTTCTTGTAACTGTAACTAGTATGGAGTTATTGAAGTTGGAACGTACAAAAATCATATTTTTCCCCTTTTTTTTTAGTCCATGTTGCTGCACATGGAGGGATGGAGATATGGATTTGAAAATCAAATGAGGTCTTGCCTTGTCACAGTTAAAATCTGACATCAATAGCATTTAAAAAAGAATGTTCTGTACATATTTTTCAGTGGGTGTGACCCGGCTTTATCCAAGGTTTTCTATTTTTAAAGTCCACAGAAGATGTATGGACATCTTGTGATAGTGAGATAGGGTTCCTTCTGACAAACTGGGGCAACTTTAACTTTATATGTGTATAAAAAGTGCATTAAAAAGCTGTTTGTACGGTTATCTGCATCCAGTGGCTGTCCTCTGTCTGTATAACCTGCACAAACTGCTATAAATATACACAAACGTAGGGAAGTTCATGACCTCTTTGCTACAGCAGAACATCCTGGTCTCAAAAACATCCCTGTCTCATCTCACGATCGATTCAAGCACCTCTTTGTCAGAATATTTTCTCTTCTCAGTGCATTTTTTTGTCTTCTTTTACAAGAAAAGAAAAACAAAACAATGCGTCTTTTAATTTTCTGCACGGGTGGACAGATGTGATGCAGCTGCAGCTGCAGCTTTTTCAGCAGGTATGTAATCCACCCCCCCAACCCCTCGAGTCCTCATATTGGTGAAAGGGAATTTAATTGGCTATACTTCTGCAGCATCAGAGTCCTTTCACACCAGCTGCCACTTGGTGGACTTTATTGGCTCTGGAGAGACCAGAAGATCAATGCAGTTGGTCAAAATGAGGTGTCAATCAAAAGCAAAGACCCTGCACAACAGTATGGATGCTATAGTATTGAGATTTGAAACGTCTATAAGGCTCTATATTGAAATCTAGATCAATATGTACTGCAGCATGAATATTTACAAGACATCATTTTTTTTTCTATATGGAAATGGAAAATTATGCAACCGCCGTGTGATGTTTTAGGTAGAACACAGGTGGATTTTATTACAGCTGGACAGACACAGACATATATGAAAGTGGCATTGTGCCCACTTCCACTCACTCACCAGAGTTGCTGCCTGTTTTCAGAGCAGCCACTTCAAATGAAAAAGCAGATAAGCAGACATACTACGATTTAGAGTCACTAAATAAAACAACATCGCTCACTTGAAACTCACATTTTTATTAGATTATAGCTAGATGTGTTACTGCAGGGTTAAGTTGTCCGCAGTGAATGGAAAGTGATGTCTCAATGAGAAAAAACTGTACAACTATACAGGTCTGAGTGTGTGTTGTGTGTGTGTGTGTGTGTGTGTGTGTTACTCACAGTGATGAAATCGTTCTTGGATGCTAAGGGACTGAAAATCTGTTGTGTCTGGGAGTAGTGCAGTCCACCGATGTTCCAGCTGATCTGTACAACTCCCCTGATTTCTTCATCGTCTAAGCGGGTTACAAACTGCTCAGTGAATTTCTGCAACAACAAGACATGATACGTTGCGTAACACAGCCAGCGTGGTCACCTGCCACTTAGAAAGGACGATCACTGGTTGGCTGAAGGAAAAGAGCGTCTCCTGAGGAGGACTGACTTTGTTCACCGAGAAGAGGGAGCAAAACTGAATGACTCAACACTGACTGGGAAGAGCCAGTAATTAATAAATAAACATAGAAATACTGTTTATGCATTTGACAGTGGAATTAAAACATGTAATGAAATCTGAGTTAAAGTTCAAAATGAGTCCAGCACAATACAGCTGTTTCTTTCTTTTTTTGAATTCTTTTTTTTCTTTTTGATCATTCATTGTTTTATTTCAGTTTCATTTTGCTTCCTGACTGCCAATCAAATCGCTCTGAGTTGATCTAAGCATTCCAAACTGATCGTGTTAGCGAAAAGTCGTCCACGTAAAAGTCAGCGGCCACTTTAACAGTCAGAGCTGTAAAATAAAGCTTCATGTTTATGACATACGGCTTGTTTGTCTGTAGTGAAAATGTTTAAACTTGAGGAAACACTTTCATGCCAAATTAAAGGGACTTTCCAGCACTAAAACAACCTAAGGTCTATTATTACATGGTGAAGAGTAAACTTTCATTAGAGGCTGAAATGATATGAATCAAGGCCTTTTTGAATGAGAATGGTACATTGATTTACAGCAAAATGGCAGTTAATGTGAGCACAGGGAGAAATGGAGCTACATCAAAATCAAGAGCTTTTTCAAGCCTCTAACAAGACTCAAACCCTCAAACTTTAACTTTGTATGTGTATAAAAAGTGCATTAAAAAAGCTGTTTGTACAGTTATCTGCATCCAGTCGCTGTCTGTATAACCTGCACAAACTGCAATAAATATACACAAACGTAGGAGAGTTCATGACCTCTCTGCTACAGCAGAACTGAAGTCGTACTTTTATATTCTTGACACAGCAGGGACGTGTCAGAAGCAGGAGCAGAGGCCATGGACTCTTCGCCTTTTGCATCTTCAGCTTGGTAATCGCTCTGCAAGACCCCCATTAACAGGTTTGTTAGGATGGCAGCGCTCCCTGAAATGACTAATTAGTAACGTCTACAACACCTGCTTACTCAAGACTGGACTGGAGATCGTAAGGAACCCATCCCAGCCAGCACCGTTGCCATCAAGCAAAAGGTTGGAGAGTATCTCATCGAGAACCACCAACAGCTCTCTCCCTCAGGCTGTGAGGGCTTTAAACACCCACTACTCTTCCCTTCCTGCTCTGCCCACCAAGCTTGCACTTAGCACTTTGCATCTTTTCTGACATCATTATTCATTATTTATACTTACTGTGGTTTGTGGTCCTGTCCAGGGTTTTTATAACTTTTAGTCTGCCACTTTGTCATTTTGTCATATGCATGGTTGTCTGGTGTGTTTTGTGATCGTCTTTTAATATGAGCTTTGACACCAAACTAAAGTTTCGCAGAGACTCTGCGAAATGGCAATTAAAAAAATTCTATTTTACTCCGTTCTATGCAGTCACCTGCAATAACTGTTCAAGTTGTAATTCCATATATACATTAAAGTCAGTGCACATCAGGTTGGCTACATTTCCAGGTTTAACATCAGTTTATGACAAATGATTTGCCATCTAGCTAATGGGGATGACAGTAATCAACGCTGAGAGGCTACTACTTAGTACTTGTTTTAACTTATATGTCAAATATCAGCTTAAATGTGTAGACGTGTAAATGGGCGGTGAACCTTGATGCTTTCCACCAGGGCTCCAGGGGGCGACTCCTGCAGAGCGATGGTCTCAGACGTGTCTATGGTGAAGTACACCTCTATGGCACATTCGTTCTTCGCTGCAGTGATACAAACACACACAAACATATTTATAAGTCATATGAACACTAAGAGGCATGTATGTTACTGATTTGTTTTGTGGCACTCACAGCTGCAGTCTGCTTTCTGGGCGCGAGTCAGGGCCCCAAAAAGAAGACAGAGCAGGATGGACTCGAACCCCAGCATCTTCTTCTTCTTTCCCTGTCTGAGACACACACCGAAGATCGTCATGGTCTCCTCATTTATTCCTCTTAACAGTTACTCATGAGGAGGTGAAATGAAAAAGACAGAATTAAGAAATGCTAAACACAAACAAGCAAATATTTTAAAGCTTAAATACAGAAAAAAGGAATGAGCATTAAAGCATCATAAAATTACTGTATAGCATCTAAACTTTCAGATGGTATATTTTTTTCACAGGTTGTTTTCATTTCTTTTGAATGAAATGATGACAAATTTGTTTTTAAAAGATTTTGCACCTGTTTCAAATCAAGTGTTCCTCCGACAAATGTTACCTTCCAAACAAAATGGCCGCCGCACAGTTAAGTTGAAGGTTTCAAAGCATTTCAAGGGTCCAACAGAGAACAGAAAAGGTAGGATAGGTGAAGTCAGGGCTGCTCAGCTCCACACGTTTGGAAGTTCAACATGACACTAAGAAAGGAATCTGATTCTGATTTGACCACCTTTCATGTCACACAACAAATACAAAACGTATTTAGTGGGTGAAAACAGACTTGCTGCATCTGAAGAGCAGAGAGGAGACTGCGATACTGAACATAAAAAGCCTCAAATTCAAAAAAGCATGTGATGGCTTCAGTGTGATGCATTTACTGGCGGCCAGCCCACAATAAAACACAAATTGAATGACTCTGATCATTTTACAGATGCAAAATCTCCCATTCCAGCACATCTGTGCTTGATCAAATAAGCACAAACCAGTCAATGCACAGGCACGGAGCAGCGCGCTGGTGTGACATCACTCACAGAGGGGCCTGGGTCTGCAATTCCTGTGTGGAGTTTGCATGTTCATTATTATTTTTATGGTTGGACTTTTATCCTGCAGTCCAAAGACATGGATGCTTATATAACTAGTTAGTTCAAACTGATCACAGGTATCAGTGTTAGCATGACTATTTATTAGTTGCAGGTAATGAGGGCCGAGTAGCTCCATGTCAGCTGAAGCAGCCTCCCTGATAAATTTCTACAAGGTAAAGTGGTGCTAATTAATGACATTGATTCCCATGCAATCAAGTGTCCCTGTTACAAAGATCATTCTAGTAAATTATAAAGCTCTACTGAATGTGTGGAAACACTCAAACACAAGAAATCTATGGAGAAACACACTCAACAACCTCTGCAACCACTGACATACAGTCCACTGATGTCCACCAAGCATCCTGAACTTAAACACTGGGAATATTATTGAAAAGAGGACATTTATATGTACAATATATGCATGTATATGAAGACACGTTTAGAGCCTTCTTCCAACGCATTTTCACACTCATCAATCCAGTCCACTATCATCACGAGCTTTGCTGTGGCGCCCTCTAGCGGAAAGTCGCTCTTGCAGATGTTCCCACTCCTCTACCTTTCTGTCCAGCAGGTCAGACAGTGATGGCCCCATGGCATTTCATCACTGCACAGGTGAGTGGCATGCAAAACACACAGAGATAGCGGATGCAGAGCCCATATCCTAAATAAGTTTTTTCTTTTTCCTCCAGAGCGGCGTAGCCAATCAAAACTTTGTTCAGACAACAGTTTGAGTTGGCTGAGAAAACACCACTATGAATTTAAGAACACAAAAGACAGAAAATGATCAAAGAGGAACGCGCAGCCAATATAAATGGGAGAAAATCAATGAGGGGGCAGAAAGGTAGACTGTTGTGCGTAAAAGTGCAGCTTACCCGAACCCTTTAAAATCTCAAAACTTTGTAAACTGCTACTCCTCAGGTGGTTATCTGCTCATGTCCACAGGAGAGAAAAACAGGCAAAGAAAAGGGGGATGCAGAGGGAGAAAACGGCAAAGAAAGCCCTGGATGCGCGTTTACTTCCCGCAGAAGAACCGTCCGTTCGCCCTCCTGTCCCGGTCCAGCCCCAGCGCCAAACCCTGATCCCTCCTCCTCACAGCTCACGGCTGTCCGCGTGGGGGCGCCGTGGCCACGCCGAGGCCCGCGTGTGCGCGTGTGCGTGCGTCCGCGGTGCCATGCGCATGTGAGGCTGCGGTGCCAGAGGGGAGCTGGACTCTGTCTTCAGGAGCACATAAACCTGCACACTTTGCAATGTCAGTTCAGCATCCGGGGATGTTTCAATGATGTGGCCCCAAGAGTAGCACATGGCGAGCTAAGCAACACACATGCACCCCAGATAAGGGTCTAAGGATGTATTTACAGCTGATCCCAAACATGTGGAGGGGCAGAATAAAATAGACCAGGATAAAGGGCAGACTTAACATCCCCCCACCTCCCCCTCCACACACATGCACACACATATGAATCGGCCCTTGAATTTCTGGCGGCCTGTTTGCAATTAGTAGGCTGAGCAAAAAGAGTTTACTGTCGGTGTAAACACTTGCAGCTTGGCCGTGAGTCTGCTCACCATGTTTATACCGTTGTAGGTGCTCCAGTCACCCATTGGCGTATTTGTATGAGATCAAGTGTTTGGTTTGTGGGAGGTCTCCCTC
Organism: Arrhamphus sclerolepis; assembly: GCA_037176975.1. Classification (NCBI taxonomy): domain Eukaryota; kingdom Metazoa; phylum Chordata; class Actinopteri; order Beloniformes; family Hemiramphidae; genus Arrhamphus; species Arrhamphus sclerolepis. Next base: position 6,286,011 of record JBAMYA010000009.1, read on the forward strand.
TTTCAATGATTTAAAGTCTGTACATATCTGCACGTGCAAATGTACAATTGTATTTACAGTTGTAGAGGATGCTTTACTTCATTTCATCTTTGATGACTGCTGCATGAGCTGCCACTGGAGCAACAATGTGTCTACCATCAGTCCAGCGTGCAGGAGCCATGTCAGTGACAGGCATTCAATTAATGACAGACCAGCAGTCTGGAAATGAAGAAATAAGCATGGAGACAGAAGAGAGAGAGAGAGAAGGAGAAAAAACTTCTCACAAAAGCTATATCAGGCATCAGACACTGCTGCTTTAATAAAAGCCAGTGCACCTGCTGGAATTAGTCCCTTGTGCTTTTTAACTTTATCTAAAGGTATTGTGCATTAGGTTTAGTCTGAAGTTGGCTGGAGAGTTGAGACATCAGACAGCATTAAGCCAACTGGGGACATGAAAATAAGAAGTGCTGAGATAGAAATGAGGATGAGGAGGAGGCAAAGGCCAGCTGCTGACCAGAGTTATTACTTTGAACCTCCTCTCTCTGTCTTGGCTGGGAAAAACTTTTTCCTTAAAAAGAGAAGGGCAAAGGAGGTAGAGTGATGATGATGATGATGTGTGTGTGTGTGTGTGAGAGAGAGAGAGAGGGAGAGAGCTGGGGGGGCTGGGGGGGTGGGTGGTGAGGCATTCCTTTCTATATGGTAGAATATCAAGTGACTCAGTGGGAGAACTGTA
>JBAMYA010000009.1:6286822-6299628 GCA_037176975.1 Arrhamphus sclerolepis
GACCAGTCATCCTGCGCTGGCACGCCCCTCTCCTCCACCATCACTTCCCCTGAAGGTACACACACACACACACACACGTATAAATTGAGAAAATACATTTTATAGCCTTTACCTGCAAATTTAATGTGTCTCACACAGCTTTCCATGGATGACACAAGTTTGACTTTTAGTTGTTGAAGATTGATGTTTTGACTTGTAAAAATGTGTCTCTTCTTTTGGTCTTTTATATTTAATTCTATTCCCATAACTGCCTCCATAATTAACTTTGCTTTTTTTTTTTGCTTTAAAGCACTGAAGGCTGCATTCAAGACAAATTTCCCTCAGTGGACAATAAGGTGTTCTGTATTGTACTGCACTCTGACATACTGTAAGAATGGTATAGGTGTTAGAGGAAGTTGCTTCACTTTTCTGGGCTTCATTAAGCTACTTTGAGGTTTAAGCTTTGTTAAGTTTGATCGTATCTTCAAGCTACTTCCCTTTCATAAACACAAAAATGGACTCAGTGTTGTTGTAGCATAACCACACTCAAACACACAACGTTCTTGTCAAATAGGTGTATCAGAGATGACAAAGGAAGATATTATTAACAACAACAACAACTTTTTCTGTACTTAAGGCAATTTATTTGGGTGTTTACAATCACTGCCTAGCGAGCAATTCAAGCATAAAAGAACCCTTTCACTTTTCTTCAGTACTGTCTAGATCTGAAAATGTGTCATTCACTGAGCAGAGAAACACATCAGAGATTATTTCCTATTTGGAGTTGGGTAGCACAAAGCTGCAACACTGGTGTCAGAAGAGGCACACCCTGTGGAAGAAACAGGAGGTTGGAGAGGAGTCTAGAGTCTAACCACATCCTCCAACTGTATACACACACAACAGCGTCGCGTTGATGCTTCATAGAGGGTGTGTCTGACATTTCAGGTTGCTGGACAGCAGCTAACTCTGTCCACGGCCACATAAATGCAGCTCATACCTGATCCATCCACTATCCAAACTTTATTTCTCAGACTTGTGCCTCTGTGTGACCACAAACCTTGATCATACAAACTAGGACGACTGAACGCTGCAGGTGTTAAGTTTTCCTCCATTTTCCTGTCATGTGGGGTCTGATCATAGACAGATATGAGCCGCTATAGCCCCGCCCCCACGTACGATTCCACTGGCTAGCACTTGCTGCATAGCCGCAATTTGATTGGCAAGCATCAGCCAATCCATCCATTCATTGAAAACACACAGGACGCATCCAACGCGTATGGATGAGCATACGGTTAAACCAGCTGCTGTCAAAACAGCTGTAAAGTCACGGTTGAAAGGGGATCTTCTACACTGTATCTCTTTGGTATTTAAGCTGAACCATGTCCAAAACAGGTGTGGTGTGCCACACCTTGAGTAGAGAAAAATGCACTTAAAAATATAACGCTTTAAGCTAATATGACGTTAATAGGCTGATTTGTCAATGCCATGTTGCTGTTATCCACCAGTTCATCCTCCCATTATCTATACCCTCTTTAAACTGTGGAGCCCCCAGTGGGATTTAACTCCGCCTGTCTGTTGCAGGTCTGAGACCAGCTTCATAATCTGAACATCTTTACTGTGAAGCAACTACAGTTATCATTCCATCACTGATGCCATTAAGTGTTATCTGGAGGAGAAATTTCCTTAATATGACATTTATTTGCACATGTAAAGTTTTTTTTTTCCTCAAAGATGTGTCCTATGATCTTAACCTCGAGACTTTGTCTCTCATCCTTTACTCTTGAGATCTTGTCATTGCCAGTATGGGCAAAAAGGAAATAAATTATATTTGGATTAAAAAAAACAAACATAATAAACTATATTATTGTTTTTCAGTGCATATTAAGCTTAAAATGAAGATATGAGAAATTGGTGGTCACTTTATAAGGGTCATTTAGGTCTGAGTATTTTATTCAGTGAGCGATTCAGATTTTAAGGGTACTGTGACATCACTGACCCAAATCATAGAAGGTTCTTTTCATCATCATATAAAGACGCTTTTGCTGCACTTTGGAAGTGGGAAGTACAAAACGTTAACACTGATTTCTAAAGAGACACACCAAGGGAGAGGGTTCAAAAACTCCCCACCAAGATAGAGATAAAAAAAAAAAAAAAAAGAAAATTTTTTTAAAAAATGGGCCATCTAAACATTTACACACTGTCTCTGTGATTTTTTTTTTTTTTACTTTTTGAAAACATCTTTATCAAAGCCATGGTTTTAAATGCTACAATGAGCTGGTAATGAGCTAAAACCATTTGTGGGCAATACTGATTAAGCATTTCAGCTCATTTTAGAGGTTATAGTTCTTGTTTATGGTCTGAATTTTGTCATTACAGAGGTAAATATGCCCGTGTGTGTATTTTGTACCTCCTGGTCAGGTGAGATTGCTACAGCGAACACTTTGACTCCATGCTGTCTGGCTTCATTTGCAGCTTCCTGCACACCTCCACATGGCTCTTTGTAACCAGTGATGGGATGGCCATCGGTCACAACCACGATGTACTTGTTCTCATGGTAGTGGGAGCCCCTGTGTGGGTCAATACACAAACTTGCACTCAGAAATGACAACCCTTTACCACAATGGATGCTTGCGTGTGTTACTATTACCCGATGAGGAGCTCAGCTATGCCCCTCTTGATGGCGCAGTCAGTGTATGTGCCCTTGCCGATGTAGGTGATGCCATCAACTTTGTTCTTTAGGTCTTGGCGGTCAGTGCGCAAGTCACTCAGCTCTTTCACGAGGACGACCTCGTCACTGTAATGCAGCACTCCTGAGTTCCACGTCAGGACCCGTTCGCATTTGTGGCGCCTGGAAAAGGAGATATGTGAGCGCCAAAGACACACAGCAATAACAGGCAACAAAGTGCAGAGAGCCACTCAATTATTTACAATCCCACTCTGCAGAATTGAGAAGTCAGATCAATTACATTGATCTGGCACCTTCATAATAACCATTAAACCATTAAAAAGCGTTAGTGGGTGTGGCCAAATGTGTTGCACCTGTAACCACAATGAACAGTGATGTCACAGTTTTCCACAGTGGGCATGTGTATTACTGAAGCATGAGAAGATAGCACATGCCTTCATCGTAATCTCATATGCGTTTATAAGTAAGATATTTTAATACATCATGTCACCCCAGATGTGTGTGTGTTTGTGAGATTGTCTTACAGATCCTGTAGCTCATCTATGAAGCGTTTGGTGAATTCTTTGATCTGGTCAATATAAAAGTTGGGAGGTTTCTGCCTGAGGGCCACACTCTCAGATGTATCCAGTACAAAGAAAAGGTCAACAGGGCAATCTGCTCAAAAATCAAACAAACAAAATAGAACAGTCAGCACATATTATCCAATGAACAAATGCCAGTTGAAGCTGCTCAGTGATCTGTCGGTCAGTGCAGGGGAGGCCTTCAGGCCATTACAATAAAGTGGCTTGGAGCATCACAGTGGATATGTCAGGGCGATCTTTCTGATCATATTTACATCCAGGTTAATAATGACAGGGCCTCTGCTGAGTATCTGCAAGCATAACATGGCTGTCTGATCACACCTGTAAGACTCACGGTTAACACTTTGATATCACACATATGAGACTGCTTGACCCAATAAAACGACAGGCCCAGTCAGAGGAAGCAAACAAAGGCCTCCTCATAATGCGTTAGCATTCTGTCTCTTCTGTATCTTGCATCCAGCCTTTGATGCATCTTTGATGCTCATTTCTAATACTTCACAAATTTGGAAAAACGTGGAAAAAAATTTAATCTGATCTTGCAGGGATCATGACATCTGTAAATCAGGATGCAGCAAAATTGCAAAGAGGTCAAGCAAGAGAACATTTGTATGGAAAAACATAATTACAGCAAACTTACCAGCAAAACTGGGTCTTTGAATCTGCGGTTGCGCACCAGCCAAGAAAACGCACAGCAGAGCAAGGAGACCTCTGAGAGTCTCCATGACTTTTACCTGCAGAAGAAAAAAAAACCCTACTCTGAAATCAAACTTAAACGACACTCTAGTCCCCGGAGAAATATGCTCCGAACCTCCTGGGCCCCGAGTCCGGCGCCTCCTCGCGTTTTCGGCTCAGTTTTGGAAAACCAGCGCCCCGCCGCAGTTTGTCCGAGGCGAGACCCAGAGCGCGCAGAGGACCAGAGCGCACGTTAGAGGGGGAGGAGGAGGAGGAGAAGGAGGAGGAGTTCACAATTTTTCTCTGAGGAGGATGGCGAGTCGCAGAGCGCACGGGCCAAATTTTACGCAAAATCCCGCATGCACACGTTTCATTAAAAGTGTTCAGAAGTAAACATTTAGTAGCTGATTCTTATGTTTTTATTTCTTTCCACAGCAGTAGGAATTTGGATTGGAAACTAGTCTCGATTGTTTTAATGGCCTTCATGCATAAACAGAGGCATCACAGAGAGATTAAGCCTCCTTTTCTCTCGTGCAGGATAGGTATAAACCTCTTCCCCACGTGCATGCAGAAAAATCAAAAAAGCAACCCTGAATAGACATGAGCTGAAGTAATCTCATCATGTTTAATGAAAAGCAGATGATGAACATCTTGGAAGCATTTTGAGCCCTCTTCCTGTTAAAAACTTCTTGTTTCTGTTGAAGATGAAGTGGGCGGAGTCTTGGTACATCTGGTTCACTTTGGTCAAAGCCAGGATTGGAACATAAAAGCAAATCTTAGAGCTGTAGGGAAGAGGAAGAGGGTCCTTACCCCTTCTACCTTGAAGGCTGGAAGAGACAGGGCTCCATCTAGTGCTTCCTACGTGATGATCTTGGAAATCAGTCTGGAAAGAGTTATGGAGGAGTGTGGATGGGGGCAGAGATGAGTGGGCGAGGGGGTGTTCACTTGGCAAAGTTTTGTGTGGGACTCGAAATGTGGGACTGCAAGGAAGGTCTGGCTTTGACTCAGATTTTCCACTGAGATCACTGAGTCAGGGTGGGAGGAGAAGCTAGGGGTACAAGAGAAAGGGGGACATCTGGTAAAGATCTGTATTTATTAGCAAACTCTTATAGTAAATCTGTTGGATTTTTAGCAGCTGTGGGACTTCTTAAGCTGTGATGCAAATGTCTCAATACCAGCCTTCAGCAGGAAACCGTTACTCAATAAAAATCAAGGAGAATGCGATGGCAAAGAACTTGGGTTTTCAGTTAGTTTGGTGAATTTTTATCTTTTTTAAAAGAACAGCCTCATGATGCCCCTTTAAAGATATTGACTGTGAAACACGAATCAAATAATTTGCAATATCAAAAAGCTGAGCCTGAGAAGCGGAATATGTAAACCTGCTCCCCTTCCAGAAGACCATCCCCATGTGGGGTGGGGGTGGGAATGAGTAAAAGGACATAATTAAGTTCAATATGTCTGAAGCCTGACAGTACCAGGGGTAATAGAGGTTATCAAAATCATAAGTTTCTTCTTAGCTGTAACCTACTTCTGTGAAGGTAGAAAGGAAGAGAAGAAAAAAAAAACTTTTTTTTTTATCAGCTCTTTGACCATTTCAGATCCTGTTAGGCGCCAGTCAAAACATGAGGAAATTGCAGGTTAATCAAGATTCTAAACCATGACAGAGAAAGTTAATGACAGGAAAGGGATTGACTTCCGTAAGATTTACTGTCTGAATAGCCTGCCGTTTTTCTAGTCTGCAGCAAAGTAAATGTTTAATTAAATCAACACTCCTCAGGTCACACTGTTAATAGTTACTTACTGCCATCTAGTGAAAGACTCTTAACATCAAACACTTTCCAAAAGTCTGAGTACTGGTGGTTTTCTCTGGTAAACAAAGTCAAGCACAGAGTAACAAAGGTAATTTAATTTGAAACTCACAAACCGTGCACACTAATGTAGAGATATAAAAGGCCTAGAGTAAGCAAACAAAGCTGGCATATTTACAAAGAAGCAACTTTCTCTGTCTTTGAAGGCCTTTACAAAATGAAAATATATACCTTTAGCACTCCCCCCCATATCCAATCACACCACATCTCAACCAAAGTATACAGATCCTCCTACAGGTCACAGTGGAGAAATACATATGGTACATTTGTGCTCACTCGTCTTTGCATTTTCCTGAAGAGCTGGTGTGATGGTTACGACTACAATGCATTACCTCTTTAGGGAAACAATTTGTCATCACCACAAAAGCAGATGTGGTGTGAAACTGTGAAAGTAGCAGCTGCTGGCTGGGTAACCAACTGACTTTTGCCTGAGCATCGACGTTTGAGTGGACACTGCTTCCTCGTGATGTGGCCACAACCAGCAACTGCTAACACATCCCTGCCTTGCTCTGTGGAACAGAAGCAATGCAGAAGATATGCCCAGGAATGCAAAAGTAGTTCATCGATTCTTGGGGAGCTCTGTAATGTTCACTCCAATTTTTCAACAACCAAGCATAAACTATGGGAAATAAAAACTAAACACTCAAGAAATTATGGGAATGAGGGAAGAGACCATCTGTTTGTTGTTATGTTATCATGTTGTTGTTACAGTCCTTCACTAAAGGAAAGCTGTGATTACATTTGCTTAGCAACAAAGAGACAAACAATTGTCACCTCAATTTCACAAGCATCACTGTATAATCTGCATTACAGGTTTAGTTGGTCCACTAGAACTTAGTATCATTTTCTGTCCCATGTGCAGTGTTTCTGTATGTCTTGCTCAGTTTGTTGATTGGTTTTTAGCTTATGCTCCAGTGTGCCTTCACTGCAGATTCAGTTGATGTTGGTGACTCTTCAGGTGCCTCCTCAGGTGGTTCAGACAGGTGTAGGTCTTTGGACAGATCTGGCAGTGATATGGTCTAACTCCTGAGTGGTTCAACATGTGCTGCTTCAGCACGCTTCCATCTGAGAAGGCCTTCCCACACTGAGAGCACACATACGGCCGCTCCCCTGTGTGCACACGCATGTGGACTGTTACTTTGTGTGCCATTGTAAAGCCTTTGCCGCACACTGTGCACTTAAATGGCCTCTCTCCAGTATGGGTGAGTCTGTGAGTGCGCATTGCACCCATCTGGGAGAAAGCCTTCCCACAATCTGGGCAGACGTGCGGCTTTTCGCCCGTGTGAACCCTGGTGTGACTCCTCAGTCCTCCGGCAGTGGAAAAACACTGTGAACAGTGTGTACACTGGTAAGGACGCTCTCCTGTGTGAGTGCGCATGTGTTGCTTTAAATCGTAGCGGTTTCTGAAGCCGCGGCCACAGACCATGCAGCTTTCGGGTCTGCTGTCGTTGTGGCGCAGCTCATGATTGGCCAGGCATTTTTCAGACAGAAAACACTTTCCACATTCCTGACACTGATAAGGTTTCTCGTGGTCAACTCTTTGATGATACTTCAGCTCACTAATGCCAGGAAAGGTCTCGTCGCAGTACCTGCACCTGAAGCGATGGTTGGGGCTGTATGGGAGCTGGTGCTCACTCATCTGATGATTCTTCAGCAAATGGGCCATCTTAAAGGTCTTTCCACAATGGGAGCATTCGTACTTTGTCAGCAGCTGCACACACTGGTGTCTGACGCGTTCGTGCAGAGATCTGAACTGACATCCACACTTGGTGCAAATATGAGCAGCATTTTTACACTTTCTCTTCCTGTGTCCAGACAGGTGAGCCTCCGTGCGGAAGGCTTTGCCACACTGAGAGCATTTGTAGGGCTTCACTGCCGTGTGGAACCTCTGGTGTTCAAGAAACTCAAAACGGTACTTAAAGCTCCGTCCACACAGTGGACAGTTATGAGTGACTCTTCCTCGAGGGTAGACAGCTTTGCCTGAAGTCTTCCTGGAGGAAAGACATGTAGAAGAAGTCCGGAGACTTGCACCACTTTTCCTTAGTTTACCTCCGCTCATTAATTTAGCCGTCTCGATTTCAACAACCTCTTCATGCCGTTGTTGATGCTTAGCCAGACTCTTTGACGAGATGAAGCTCTTTCCACATTGCTTGCACTGATATGGCTTATCATGGTCCACTTGCTGATGATACTTCAGGTCGCCAATTCCTGAAAATCCGACACCACAATGGCTGCACTTAAAAAGGCGGCTTTGAACATGAGTTAGTAGGTGTTCCTTCAAGCTGCTAGACTTAATAAAACTTTTCCCACACTGCCCACAGTCGTAGTTGCGCCCTCGTTTTGGGCAGTGGTGCCTGAATTTGTCCAGTGAGGTTGGAAAACTGTTCCCGCATTTAATACAAAGATACGCAGCATTTTTACATTTCCGGAGCCGATGACCAGCCAGCAGAGTGGCTGTTCTGAAAGCCCTCCCACACTCAGAGCAGCTGTAGGGCAGCAGCCCACTGTGGACTCTCTGATGTTCTATGAGGACAGAGTGATGCTTGAAACATTTGTCACACTCAGAGCACTTATGGATCCCTGACTGCTGTTTCCCACTAGGAGATGAAGACATATCAGTCCTTTTTGGTGATTCTGGAAAGTTAGTTGAAGTGGAAGGGTTTGTGGACAATTCTTCATCAAACATGACAATCTGAGGGACGTCATTGTTTTCATCATCACAAGCACTTGGGTGGGACGCGATAGCCACCTCCAGGGATGGAGGGAGACACAGAGATGGAATCAGCAGATCATCTGATTGAAAGGGTGCCGCTGGGAAATGGATGGAAGGAAAACATTAGTGCTCCACATACTGAAATAAAAGACTGAACTGGATGAAATATAAGGTAACATACCAGTGGTGCTCTTTGCAAGTTTTCCATGGCACTGTTTGCTCTGGAGAAGAAATTTAAGATCATCCCCATTTGAGACACACTGCATGTACTCCTCGAGGACGGCAGGGGCAGCACTGATCCATGATGCAGTCTATGCAGAAACACAACACAAACGTTGAAGTTTAAGGGAGACCATCTCATTTTCTTTATATATAGTAATGATACTTTACCTGTTTGAAATCTGGTATGGGAAGAAGCTCCTCCAGTCTTGTAAAAAATTCACAAACTAGAGTCTCTAATGCTGTGTCGAAGTCTGGGCCATATTCCACAGGAAACACATTCTATTGGATAAAAGAAAAGGTTATTTTACATACATGAAGAATATCTACATGGTAAAACAGTCTGAATCCATTATTCACTGGTTTAAAAGATAAACTTTATCTTTTTTTTTACCTTGAGAAAGTGCTCCCTGCCATCAGTGTCTTCAATGAGGCCTTGCACCAGCTTCATAAAGTTCGCTTCTGGAGCTTCAATTACAGGATCATTTGTCTGAGTTACAAAACAAGACACCAATGAGATGACTTTTCATCAAAACATTTTCAAATACCAGTTTAGACCAGTGGCTTATCATTATCTCATTAATCTACTGTGTCAATAACTTGCTAATCAAGTAGATATGAGATTAAAAAGAGAAGTACTAATTTGTAAATACAAAACAAAAAAATCAGTCAGAATTAAATGATGATCAGAAAGGTGACGCATCTCTCACCTCCTCAATGCATGAAGATCGAATTCTGTTGAGATGAGTCTCAACTGCCTTGAGATCTTCAGGGTGCTCAGAGCGCAGCAGCTCCAGGGTTGTCTGGAGGAAATACAACGTTAATTTGATGTTTCCTTTTTGGTGGGTTTTAATCCCAGTAGTTATATTTTGCTTACCCTTGCTCTGAGGCCCAATGAGAGCAGTCTCCCTTCTCTTTTACTCATCAGTTCAGGAACTGCATCCGTTACCATGGACACAAACTCCTCCAGTTTCCCATAGTGCTTTATGTTCCTCTGTCTGACAACTTCCCACATCACTGCTGACATCAGTCGAAGTGGTGGAACCAGGAGTGCCAGTGAGGACAGGGGAACACTGAATTCTTCAGAGACATGGAAGACATGGTGAACTAAACTTTAAAGTATGATGAGAGCTTTGAAACCTCTACAGCACAAAGATCAAATGCTGTGTAAAATTTTGACAATGAAGAACTGACTTGGCTGACAAACATAAATGAATGCTCAGTCAAAAGTTGTTTGTGCCAGCTTTAAATCGTATTCCGTGGAAAACTGATGACCAGTGCTAAATGGAGGCTAAAAAAAGTCTATGATCATTAACACAACATTGCCAGGAATCAGAAATTCCAAGTCTGGGGACCCCACTGAGTCCTGCGGTTGGCTGCTAACCAAGTACACAAAGTAAGAGCGGACCAATGGAAACACAGTGGACTCACCAGAAACATCATAGACTTGGATGATACACCTGAATTTAGTTAGACGAGTTAGATTTTGCTGAATCAGTTAAGTTAGCAACGTTATCAGAAACGCTAGAAGAGACGGTTCACTGACTTCAGTCAAGTCAGTGATAGAGGTGGGTGATTCTGCAACTTTTGGTAACAATCCAATACCAAGTAAATACAGGGCTAGTACATCTGCTACAATACTATTATCGATGATCAGTTGTCTTTATTGAGCTCTTAAAACTCTGTTTAACCACAGAGAGAGGTTGTAGGTCCTTCACAATCATTTAAGTGATGCTCCTCGTTAGTTACATGGCTCTTTGTGCATCACCTAGGTGAAATAACAAAATAATTAAGAGTATAACCTATCTGCATGTAGCCTAAATAGGAAAACTAATGGTCCTCTCATCACACCAGTATCAGTTCAATACTGATACCAGCATTGGTATTGATACTGTCAATATTTGTATCGATCTGTTACCCCTCGTCAGTAAATCCAAGTCAAATACTACAAGTGGCTAAACATATTTTGGATTTGGTTGTCTTAATTTCCATTAACTCTGTGTTCACCTAGACAAAAGACTGGCCTAGAGACACAACGCTGATGCTGTTCATAAGAAGGAACAGCTTCTTAGGGAAGCTTAGGTCCTTCATTGTTTGCAGCCAGATGTTAAGACCTTCTATAAGTCTGTTGTAGAGAGTTCAATCTGATCTGCTGGGGGAGCAGCATCAGAACTAGAGACGTAAAGAAACTGAACAAACTAATAAAGAAGGCTGGCTCTGTTCTGGAGCTAACTGCACGAAATAGGATACTTAATAAAATGAAAAACATCAAACAGCCGTGGACATCCTCTAAACAACACAGTGATTCAGTAACAGAGTCTTCTGTCAGAGGATTCCTCAGATCTGCTGCAACACAGACCTCTGCAGGAGATCCTTCCTGAGCACAAAAATAACCTACAATGAATCATGAATTAAGACTTAAATCATGAGACCGCTGCAATATTTTATTTCCTTTCGAGGATCAATCAAATGTTTTTGAATTGAACTGAACATTATTTTCACATTTAACATTTGTGTTTAAGTTATACTTGTTTTGGATAGAGGAATTTTAATTTTCTGTTTATAGTAACTATTTTTATGTACACATGGAAGCCACGGTTCAATCCTCAGACAGTTTTTTGACGAACCGGGTCACATTGGTGACTCAGAGTGGCCAGGGTCCATAAAACTAACCCAGTTTACCAGCAATACTGTTAACACCGAACCAGTAAGACTGAGCGGCCAATTTCATGTTAATTCACCACTAGGTTTAAAATCGAAAATCGTTAACTATTATGCAAAACATTAGACATATTAATCCCAGCCGATATGGGTCTTTAAAAGAAAAAAATGTGCAAGAATGCGTTAGAAAAAGAAACGATTAAAAAAAAGATGGTTTAATTCAACAAATTAGCCGTTAGCCACAAGGCCGTTGGTGCTTGATGGGTAAAACCGGCTCGTTTCTGGGCAATAGTTGTTGTTCCAGGGATTAGTCGAGGCCTGCCGACACTAGCCTGAGCCTGAACCTTAGCTTTATGGCGAGGTTAAAAAGAAGCAAAAATAAATACTATCGTTGAGTTTCACAACGTGATACATACCTATGTCGTTCATTTTTGGAATTCTTTAATAACGCTGGAGAGAAAACTCAATACAGCACATAGTCTTTCATAGCTTCGGTTAGCGTGCTAGCTGCACTTATGTGAAGCTTCAGGCGCCAACTTCTTCCTGAAAACAGGCTGTTCATCAGCGTTGGTCCAGTCAGGCTGCGCAGAGATCAGAGATGCTCGTTTTGCTTCACGGGGCAGTCCGGTTTTAGGTCTTTTAAATTACTCTATTGACAGGAACACAAGCACCGCCTCACCGGACAACTGAGATATTAAACCTAACAAGCAACCTCAACGTCAGATAATTTATATTTTCTTCATTTGTGTCGCTCTTTCTTTTCTTATTCATCATTGTTATCCCTGTTAAGGCTTTCTCAGCTAAATTCAGGAAGAACATTGATGTCACACATACTTTCTGTAACACACATCCAGAGACTGTTTTACACCCTTTTTGGACTTGTGAACATACCAGAGGCTTTTGGAAAAATTGTCTATTTATTGTGGATAATATCCATTACATTTTCCATTATCCACAAATAATGCCGTATTTAGCTTCACTAATTCTGAGAAGGAATTGGAAGGTACATTTTTCCTTTTTAACCTTTTTATTCTATGGAGAAATGCCTTATACACAAATGCATGATAAAAACTTGTCCCTCTTTCTTTGCTTTTCTTGAAGAAATGCAATCTTATATTAAGACTATTTCTACCTCATGTAACAAAAAACCATCAAAACAGGCTTTGCATTTAAAATATTCTTGTGATTATGATTATATGTACAATATTTTGTGGGTTGTACTTTGCTTGCATACATGCGCACACACACATGGGTTTTTGGACCAGTCCTCTTTGAAAAAGTTTCTAAATCCTTGAGGTTGGAGTTCTGGGTTGTCACCAGTTTCTTGAGCTCCTTCCAGGTTCTCAATGGGGTTTAAATCAGGACTCTGATTGGCCACTCCATAATATTAATATCATTGTCCTGGAAGCATTTCTGGACCACCT
>JBAMYA010000009.1:6303523-6322333 GCA_037176975.1 Arrhamphus sclerolepis
AACACATTATATTTATATAATCTAACCCAGCCCTGTTATGACCGTCATGAGAGTCACTGAAATGAGCCTTTTAATATAAATACATTACAAAAAAATAGATAAAAATCGGCTTTGCATACATCACAGCCTCAAAGCTCTTTAGACTCCAAGTTACAAAAATGAGTGCATTCATGCCCCTTCAATCCACATCCATCTGATCAAATGAAATGGTCAAAAGAGATTCAGAGAAGTATGCGGACAACAGTCAAAATCAGGCACATGAAGCAGGGATCATTAACATCATTAACATACATTTCTTTGTAACTGACACTGAGGTTAAACCTAAGATCTGCTGGATGAGACAGAATAACTGTAAACTTTATTGTCTTCATATTAGTAGTCAGCTGAAACGTGATGGAAAAAGAAAAGTCTGCTTAACTTCATGTTTTGTTTTGGTTTTTGCATTATGACATACATAGACTATATTTATTCATGTACAAGTATACTTTTACTCACTTGAAGTACGTATTAAAAGATCATTTTATGATCATGATGATCTTCAAAATTAGTTTTCAAGCAATAGAGCTAATATCAATTATTGATTTCAGCTTACACTTAGTCATATGTTCATCTTACAAATGTTTCAACTGTATGATCAAATAGTAGCTTTGGCCACTGATGGACTGGGAAGCTCCCAGCCTCAACAGGCTGAATGGGGTGTATGAAATGGGTGGATGGAATTATGCATGGATAGAATGATCAACGTAGGGATGAATGGATATTAACTTTGGTTAAATTCATACTATTAACACCTGAATAAGTACTTTGTAACTATCAGTTATCTGATAGCAAAAGGTAAAATATCTGTGCATTTATATAAAATATGGATATGTACCCAAAAATACCCAAAACAAAAGATCTTTTATCTTCTTTTATGGCTTGCTCTGGCAAAGTTACAAACATTTGACAAAAATAGTTTGATTGCAAGTTCTAATTTAAAAAAAAAGTCCTCCTTTGCTAGTTGGCTTTGTTTCTTTAGCACCTGTCCGTGTGTTGCTCAGTGGTTTTTTGCCATACAGATGTAAAATATTAATTAATGCCAGCCATATTCAAAAAAATGATTTAATGTGAATGCAAATGAATTTGTAGCTTCAGTAAATGTAGATTTTTAGTAAATCCACCAGCTACTTTTCAAGCTTACAGCACTCTTCCTGGACTAAAACAAACAAGAAATACAGTTTCAAGAGGACAGTTACATTCTATAGTTTTATAAAGATAAAAGAACTATTGTTGGCAAATACTGTACCGGAACATTATAATAAGATGATATTTGCTGTGTAGCTGATGCACAATGATGCAGTGGTGCTAATAAGAGATAATCAGATTTCCACACGGGCACTAAACATAGATAAGGAAAGGCTCAAAAACAAACAAACAAACAAAAAAACTTCTGGTTTAAATTATTAGTTTTAACTTAGGTTGAAGTTGTTAATGTGCAGGAATGAAAACAGTTGTTGAAATGTTTAATAAAAGCTTTTGCTGCACAGGGGGGGGGGTTGCAGAAACTAAAAGCACTTTTGCTTCTCATCAATGTTCTTTCTGAGTACAATTACATGTAAAAATGGCTGTCTTTTTTGTTAAACTGGGGCTTTCTTTATCTACATTTAGGACTCGTGTGTATCAAGGACACGTTTGTTTTTTCATATTTGTGCAAAAAGAAAATAAATAAAATAAACACTGATGTTAAAAACTGCATATAAAGTGGCTGATTTTTTTCTTATAGGCTATAATATCATCATGTTAAAGTTTGATATTTGTAGATTGAAAGATGATATGAGAAGAAGTTTAACCTTACAGCCTTCCACATATTCAGTCTTTGAGAAATTATACTGTAAAAGAAGCTGTGAGTTACTTAAATATTGTTTATTTCCTCTGCATCTTCTAAAATATTAAAAAAATAAATCTATTATCCTCCAAACCATGAGATTCTTAGTTTTTTTGTTGTTGTTATTGTTGTATTCCCCTCTCAAAAATCATTGTTGTGACCAAAAAAAAGAGGACAATTTAATCACTCTATTGTCACACATTTGACTCTCAAAGATAAGTTTCTTCATAGTTTTCAGCAGGCTCCCCAAGTTCAGAGCCTCTGGACGTCGATCTGACTGCTTCACGGGGGCTGAAAGATGCTTCCCGAGTCACACTATCATACGATGGTGGTGAGGACATTACTATGTCCTCTAGCGTCTCCACAGCCTCATCCCCCATAGGCCCAAAGTGCTGTATCATGGAGGCTATCAGCCCCTCTGTCTCTGGAGCATCCTCCATATCCACTACAGTCTCATAGTTTATTTGCCTGTAGAGGTAGGATGCCTGCTTCATTTGTCGACGCACCAGATGCCTCCTGTAACACCTCTGAATGATGATTGCTGACACCTCCTCCAATTTGCGGCGCAGGGTGGAGGTGATTGGCTCGTGGGAAATTTTCGAGGGGTTGGTCATCATGAACTTCTCCTCCATTTGTTGTTTTAGAGCGTCCATTTCGCCAGATTCTCCCAGGACACGCTTTGTGAAGGCAAACAAGATGTCCAGGCAGTGGATCCTATCCCCGCTGACCATGGGAAGGTCCATAGAGATCAGCTGGATCTTGTTGGGCTTTGCGATACGCAGCGGCTCTGACAAAGCATCAGCGAATCTTGATAGCATTGAAAACTCAATGAACTGCGTGGCCTCAGAGTCAAACTTCTCCCAGACCTCATAAAACATTTCAAAGTCATCCTCGCTCAGAGGCTCTGTGCTCTCCTCTGTGGCAACGCTGAAGTTCTCCAGAATGATGGCTATATACATATTAACCACAATGAGGAAAGATATAATAATGTAGCTGACAAAAAATGCTATGCCCACAGAGGGGCTACCACAGTTTCCTCGAGTGTTAGTGCCAGTATTGACATAAGTAGCATCACACTCCTCTGGGGAGCTGGACATTATAGGGCTCAGGAGGTTGTCCCAACCTGCCGAGGTGCTGATCTGAAAAAGGCAGATAATACTGTTCCCGAAGGTCTCAAAGTTAAACATGTCATCAATTCCATCTTGTTTTTTCACATAGGCAAAGTTCGCCATGCCAAAGATAGCGTAGATAAACATGACAAGGAAAAGCAGGAGGCCAATATTGAACAGTGCCGGCATGGACATCATTAAGGCAAACAGTAAAGTCCTTATTCCTTTGGCTGCACGAATAAGTCGAAGAACGCGTCCAATCCTTGCCAGTCTGATGACACGAAATAGGGTTGGAGATACAAAATACTTCTCAATGATGTCAGCAAGAACAATCCCTTAAATAAGAGAGAGACGGGGGTAAGATAAGAATAGGTTTGTCACATTGCAAAAGGATGCAGTTAAATGTACTTGGAGCAGCACTTTTTATTTTATAAACAATGAATCACATATTCATATTCAGAGAGGGATCGCTTGTTGTGCAAACCCATGAAAATCTTCCACTTGAATCTGGGATTCCTCATAATAATTCTGTGTGATTCATAATAATCTTTAGGTTCTGATCAGTCTTAGTGTTGCAGGAGGTAAATTTCAATGAAAAGGTGTGATTACACCTCTGGATCCTTTCTGTCCATCAAAATAGCAGCTAAAGTTGGCTTAACTTAAAAAAAAAGAAAAGTTTTCTAAAATGTTTGCCATAACAGTAAGGTAATAAACAGGAAAGAAAATGTTGATAAAAATATAATTTGTGTTCTGAATTTTTTTTCGTAATTTATCTTTGACTGTTTAAGGATTAGGAATAAGGTATTGTAAAGAAAGAAAATGAAAACAAAGAACAATTTATATTTTCCAGTGTGTCAATTCTTACCCACAATAGAGAGAATTATCACCACAAAGTCGAAGATGTTCCATGCAACTGTGAAAAAATAACATCGGAGGGCAAAGAGCTTGATCAGGCATTCAGTGGTGAAGATCACGATGAAGACCATGTTGATTTTGTTTAGAACGGACTCCATCCGCTCTGACTGCTCGTCCGTTTCCACCATCATGGTCACCATGTTCACAATGATGAGCATCATGATCATTATGTCGAAGGCTTGCTTGGACACCAGATCGAAGAAGAAGGCTTGGAGAATGTTCTACGGTTGGGAAATACAAACACTCAGGTGAGCAAAACGATTCTATAAACAATGTTAATGTGTGGCATTAAATATGTCATACAAGGAATTACACATTGCTTTATTTTAAGCGTATACACATTAAAATATACCAGTATACCGAAACTTTAAAAGAAGCATTACTACTTCAACATGTGCTGCATTTGTGGTTTGTTTTACTTTACCACAGGCCTTGGTATTGGCTTTTGAGGTTTCTTTGACCCCAGCTTCTTCATTGCACTATAGTACTTCTTCTGTTCTTCAGTCATGAAGATATCTTGCCCACCTAAGTATAACAAGGAAAAGGAATCTCACATTATTTTTCACAGACATCTATATATTCTTCTAATAAATGTTCAACAACTGACTTAGTACATATTTGATATAGACGCCATCTATTCACTATCATTATCCAAGATAGATATGTGTGTTATTATGTATATATATATATATACATGTATATACATATATGTACTTATCTTTCTTTTCTGTTGATTAAAATTGTCAATGATGACACCTATGAAGAGGTTGAGGGTGAAGAAGGAGCCAAATATGATGAAGACAACAAAGTAGATGTACATGTAGAGGTTGATTTCTCTGCTGGGTTGTTCCTCCACCTGAAAACAAACCATTTTAGAAGTCAGGTCTTTACTGTAAGTCATGCCTAGACCATAGCAATATATGGACATACTTACTCCTCTTGAATCAACAGCTGCATTCATTATTTCCATCCATCCTTTAAATGTTGCCTATAACATAACGCAGCACAATGTTACTGTCTGATCTGCGCTTTACTGGGGGACATTTGATTTTGTGTGTTGAGTTTATGGAACCCATCAAGGAGACCATTTAAGATTATTAATGGTATTTAACAATAAAGGTAACAGTAACCTTGGTGGTAGACATTCATGTTTGACATATTTGGAAAAAAAAGAGAAACCTACCACTTGCAGAAGGGAAAGGTAGCCAAGTCCCACATTGTCAAAGTTGACCTTAACTGTTGTCCAGTAGAACTGGGTGTCATTCATGGCGAGACAATCGGACTTGTTATTGATGACAGAGATGCTGTGGATGAAACCCGTCCTGTTCACACACTTCCCAAATTTGCCGGCAAACAGGTTGACTCCCATGATGCTGAAGATAAGCCAGAAGATAAGACACACGAGCAGCACGTTCATAATGGAAGGAATAGCTCCTATTAAAGCGTTCACAACCACCTGTAAAAAAACAAACAAACAAAAGAAAAACAAAAAGAAAGGTTATTTCCGTTGTTCTACTGTACATTGTTGAACATCTTTGACTTTTTAGGTGGTTCATTGCAGATCAGTCAGAAAACAGGCTTGTTCACAAAGTAAGAAGCCCCCATTTCACATAGCTAATTCTGGTCCACACCATAAATGTTAAATTATAAAGTTTTACAATGAAGACTCAAAAGCTATACATTCATAATGTTTAACTCGGGCTCCCAAAGAGATGCAGCTGAAATCTTGGAACGAGAGTACCACCTACGACTACTGTTAATATCAACACTTGATGACTCGCTGCAATCATCACAACTCAGTCATCACATCAATGCTCATCCTGAGTGTGCTCAAGTTTTACTGCCAACACAGTGCATGGCTGTACCTCGAGGTAATGTACATGGTTAGGGGATCACATATATGTCTATGTGACCACAAGGCCCCAAGGATGCTTCTCTACACAAAATGGCAAGCTATGTATGTTCTGCTATCTCACAGTCTATAAGGATGGATGTCACAACGACACATGTACCTATTAGACATTAGTCTGGTGAGACTGGGCTCAGGTAAGGCATGTGACCGCTGGACAAGTACGGATATAGGGACTTAAAGAAGGCTGGCTCTTTTCTGGGGACTGTTTTTGGGGCTGATTGTGCAAAGGAGAGATACTTTATAAAAATGAAAAACATCATGGACAACCCTGAGCATCCTCAGCACAACACAGTAATTCAGCAACAGTGTCTTCAGTCAACACAGACTGCAACAAAGAAAGCTCTAACCATCTACAACAAATCCTTGAAGAGACTTAAATCTACTGAAATATTTGAATTTCCCTAGGGGATGAATTAAGTATTTTTGAATTGAATCGAATAGGTTACTCAGTTATCGCAAAAGCATCTCACTCTTGTGTATTCAAGTGCAGTTTTCAGTGATTTAGATGATTTCTTACTAAACAAATCATTCAAATGTAAATGTGCTTTTACTATTTTCAGTAACAATGTAGGTATAATTATGTTTGAATAAGTCTCCCATCATTCTAGCAGCTCTCAAGTAAGTTAAATGCTTGTTAGTTGAGTTCAAAGTGCACGACTGCAGGCCTGGACTTTGAACTCAAAATGAATAGCATTTTCTGATGTCCAAAGTATTTTTGATCTGGTGATGAAAGATACAACTGAGAATCATCAAACACGTCGCTGTATGTTTAAGGTGAATTACAGCAGTTTTTGGAGCATCTGGACTAGACTTGTAGTTCTTGAGACCGGCCTTAAGACCAATTTTTTGTGGTCTTGGTCTTGTCTCAGCCTCGACAGTCTTTGGGGTCGGTCTTGTCTCGGTCTTGGGTCTCTCGGTCTCGCAATGTCTCGGACTGGCCGAGCGGTCTCGAAGGAATTTGTAACCTATAATATCGAGGCAGGCACAGTTTTTTTGTGTTTGTTTGTTTGTTTGTTTTTTTGATCTCATTATACGCCCCCTTCAAGTGGCACCAATCACATGAATTTTGTGTCACAGACGGCGTTGGCACTTGTCCTCTCACGCCCTCACTCCCAGCTCCCCCCCTCTAAAGTCTGTCACGGATCCATGGAGGAGCAAATTCGTCAGTGGTCAGGTTTGGTTTTTACAGACCACAAGGAGTTCATTTGCCACACAATAATACGGTGTTCCTGCACAGTCTGTCGATAAGTCTTTAATATTTAAAATTCATGTTTCATCTACAAGTGAAACATGTAGATGTTCAAATCCATCCATCCATCCATTAACTTCCCGCTTATCCAATGTCGGGTCGTGGGGACAGCAGCTTGAACAGGGAAGTCCAGACTAGTCTTGGTCTCGACTTGGTCGGCCTCGGTCTTGGTCTTGTCTTGGTCTTGACACGCTCTGGTCTTGATAGTGTCTTGATCTCAGTTTAGGCGGTCTTGACTACAAGTCTAATTTGGACCAAACCAGTCAGACAATCAAACAGTCCCAACAGTCAGACAGTCCTTCTTGCGAACGCTGCTATATTCTCAGCAATTTTATCAAAATAATAATAAAAAAAACACAGTTTTCACAAAGCAAATAAGAAAAAAAAGAATGAAAGCATTACCTATTTATTCAAAATAGTTTAATAGTAAATAAAAAAAAACAAAAACAAAATAAAACATGTAATTCTCACCCTCATGCCCTCAAATCTGGACAGAGCTCTGAGAGGTCTTAAAGCTCGGAGTGTCCTCAAGGATTTGATGGCGGCAAAGTCAGAATATCCCAGTGAATTTGCGACCAGGCTTATCAAGGACACCTTTACAGAGTACAGAAAAAGATATGAACTGTAAAAGATAGAAATCATTTCAGTTGCACAAATAAGTTCTTTGCTATACTTAACCTTTCGAAAAAGTACTGAAAAAATTAACATAAACACATAAATACGGAAGGAAGAAAAATAATGAAATCCATAGACGATAGGTCAAAAATATTTAAAGAGCCATATTTTGAGGTTGTTTGTTTGTGTATTTTGGGACATTCCACAGTTAGGAACACAACTGTTAAATTCTGAGGTTTAGATTTGGTTTAATTTTTTGATTTTAGCAATTTTGGACATCCACTCTATTCTGCATCCAAAACAGACAAAACAAAATGGTATTCCGCTGTTGAATGACCCTTGGATGAAAGCAATGAATGAAGACGGCATGATATACATGGAAGACGGAGGAAAATCATGTCATGACTGATGGCAAAAACACAGACAAGTATGCACATATGGACAAACAATATCCATGCATGCATACTCAGCTATATATGCATATAAATATGTATATATATCAAATAGAGTGAGTTTTATAAAGAACTTTGTCAAATTTGTTTCCCAATTTATATCCAATTGATCCAATATGTTAATTAAAAGCAATTTAAGGTTTATAATTGCCCAATGTCCTGCATTTCTTTATAAAAGTCCATTTTCAGATGTATTTGGCCAATATATCTAAAGAAGATATGTAAAAGAAATCTGTTCTTTGGCTCCCCAAGCATACATACAGATACTGTATATAAACAAGGTAAATACGTAAAGCAGCATTTTTTTAATAGACAGACAAAAGAAGTAGTTGAAATAATTAACAGTATTAACAATCAGTACATGACTTAAACATAACAGATTAGACATAAATTATACTGGTGCATTTCTAAAGTGAAAGAAAGAGTAAATGTCTGTTGAACAGCATTTATTATAGGTCAAGTATACTTTTCATAACACACCAGATCTTCTGTAGATAATTCTCGAGTACATGGCACTGCATTTGTCTTTGATATAAAAGCCAGGGTCCTGCAGTATTTGGTTCAAAGTAAGACTGCTGAGTCGTTTTGTACAATGCGACAATGTCGTTAACACATTTCAGCATATTTATAATGAAACAAGACGCTGGCTTTTGATATCAAAACAGGGCAGACTTACAAGTGAAGAAACACGGAAGACTTTGTGAAGCAGGTGCAACTGTCCAAATCCAGAGCCCATACTCACCTGGGACCGACTAACTACCACTTACCCTAACAATAGCGCGGTCTGTAGCAATCTGTGTAACAGCAGGCGAAATCAGAGGAAGTCAAGTCAGGCCTAAGTTTGCATGTCTCGGCCACTTTGGATGTATACACTCATAGAGCTTAAAAGAAGTCCTAGTCACTTTTATTACATCTAAGCATATTCACAATGCAAAATCTGTTTCAGTGTGTGATTGAGGGTCTTGTTAACTGCTCCAAGTCCTGAGAGTTAGTGGTACTACAGGCCAGAGTCAGCACATTTTATGAACTATGATATCCAGTTTATTAGTTAGAGATCAATGGGCAACCTTTGGTTTTCCTGAATGAAACCCACATGGAAGTGCAGTTCCTTAAAAGTGAGTCAATCTCCATTGACCTACGTGTTAAAACATCCAAATTTTCCGCAGAAATTAACGCTAAATTGTTTTGTTCTCCAGAGTTAGATTTTACATCCAAGACACCCAAGGTGGTGAATTTTTATGAACCTCATCAGATAAAATTATACAAACCCACCAACGAATGCATTATTCAGGAATGATGTTGATCGACTGCTGAATTGCAATCTGTTGTGTGTCCACCGCTAGCCCTGGCAGAAGCCAGAACAGCCTGAAGTCTTTCAGATGGTCAAACCAGACCGCTAACCACTCGTCAACAATCTACCACTGCACGGACCTCCACCAGAGTCAAGCTCCAAGAGCTCCAGGCACCCCTGAGTCAGAATCAGGACCAGAACTGACCATCTACTAGTTGAGTGTCCAGATGGGGGTTAGTCGGCGCTCCCGCAGTACTCATTATAAATGCCATTTAGGTAGCAACTTCATACATGATGATGAATGGACAGATTATGTCTAAAGCAAGGTAAGGCTCGTTAGCTAACATATCTAGCTTGTGTTGACGAAGGTTAGTACCATCTGACTGACAGGCTAATGTGTTCTACCTATTTCTGATTAACCAGGGTTGGTTAAACTCAGCTCCCACCAGAGCTCTGAAAAACTGCCTACAAACAATCCTTTTCAAAAAAACCCATGGGTGATGTCACAAAAAGGTTGTCCAGTTCTTTTTGCACAGTCTGTGGTACAGATATTTGTCATAAACTGTAAATCCCACAAATATGAACTCTGGTCTGCTTACAGAAAGAATCATTTCAACCTGAAATCTTAAGTTATTTGTAATCAACGGCATCTTTTCATGGCACACAATGAAAACGCGAAAAGGTAACAAAGTGTTTACTTACATCCACGATAAGAAAGTCGAGCCAGCACCAGTAGTTGGTGAAATATTTTTTGAAGCCGTATGCAATCCATTTCAGGAACATCTCCAGCACGAAGATATATGAGAAGACTTTATCAGCATACTCCAACACCACCTTTACAACTTTTCTCCTCTCAATGTAGATGTCTTCAAACGCCTGCAGTAAAAGAAACCACACCACTATATTCTTATTCTTATTCTTATTCTTATTCTTATTCTTATTCTTATTCTTATTCTTATTCTTATTCTTATTCTTATTCTTATTATTAGGGCTGGGAGATATGACCTCAAATTAATATCTCAATTAATTGAAGACGTTACCTTGATTACAGATTATTTTCAGCATCTTTTTATTTTCCTAATGAAGACAACGTCTTTGATTTTAAAATATGTGTAAGTTTAATTATATGTGGTCTTTATATTAATATTTGAAGATGGAGAATTAATTAAATAAAAAATTAAAAAACTGACATTAGCAAGATTATTATCGAATATTGGCTCTAAATGTTATTTTTGATATATTTTCTTTTAATTGCCCTGCCCTATTTATTTATTAGGAAACCTTTTCACAGTATTTGACACATTTGTCACTAAACTTTAGCACATGTTATATTAGCCTAGTCTCTAATCTAAGTTAAAGAAAGAGGGAAATCTTAGTTTGGCTTCTAAAGGTGTTAATAACATTCACCTCTTTGAGTGAAGAAATAGAGAAATTGTTTTTATATAAGAAAATGCTGACTTTAAAATAATTGTTTAAATACAATAAATGAGTAGCCTATTTAAATGACTTTTATAGTTATAAAGTTTATAAAGAGAATTTGATATTTTAATGAAATCAAAAGCCAAAATTCAGTAATTATTTTAATAGTGGCACTGATTACTAGTTTGAAAAAGTAGCTTTTATTTGTCTCACTGCTATCAAACTTTGTTGCTTCCAGATTTCTGGGAAGATTAAAACTTTACTTGTTTTTACTTCCAGGACAGATTTCTTATAGATCTGAAGTGGCTCAGTGGATATATTTCATTTATTTTTGTAATAGCACCTTTCAGCCTTACCAGAGCGCCGCTGCTGAGCAGGATCATGAAGATGATGAATGACTCGAACCAGCTGTGTTCCACGATCTGGTAGCAAGTCTTCCTCAGCCTCCACCATGCCTGGCCCAGACCGTGGCTGGTGTCGATTTCACAGCAGGGGCAGTGTCTCAGGCATACTGAGAACAGTGTCACAATAAAACAAAATATTCACATCACCTGTCTATACACAGATACTATATCCATACAGTCTTTGTTGGGTTGGAAGTTCTGGTGAAATACTACACTCACATCCAGGAAAGCAATCATCTGGCTCCATGGTGTCGTCGGCAAGCTCTGATAAATTGTCGTCTTCTCCTCCTGGCTTTCTCAGATCCACTGTGCTGCCCTCTGACAGACTGACCTTCTCCTAGGAGATGAAGTGTTTCTGTTATTGAGCAATCTTCCACACTGATTTATCTCAGAGGTTTCAGCATATACAGAGCAATGAAATGACACTTTCAGTCCCGAGGATTTATCCCATTAAGGCTCGTTCACCTGCTTCCATTGTCTTGCCTTTCAATATCCTCTAAACCTGAACACAGTTTTGATGAGATTTTCATGTTTACTAAAGTCTACATATCTAACTGGATCTGTAGCACAGGGATGCAGGTTTAATCCAACTACGGTATCAAGTCAAATCTAGCAGTAATAAACATCTGCAGGATCTAGAAACAAGATTAATAGCATTACTGGTGTTAGTATTTGAAGAAAGAGCAAAAACGAGATATGATGACATCTTACAACATTGTATGTCAGCATACCATACAATATAACCCCAGGGTCAGCAGAGGTGATGTGTGTATCTTTTACAGGGAAGTTAGTTCAACAAAAACAAAAATTCAACTCATGAATAACTTCTTAATCGCAATACTGCGTGTATTTGAAGCTCCACTCGTGAAAATCATGATACATATGTATCCTTCTATAACAGCAAGCAGCTGCTGACACCAAGTTAAGCTGACGGAGGCTTGATGGAGGATGGAAAAAGGAAGAGAAAGTGACAGACAGCAGGCTGCTCAGCTCAGCTGGGCCCTGCTCAGCTGTGGCTGTTTAATCTGCTCTAAAGGAATGGGCTCCACATCTGGCGTGCTCCTGTCTGCCTGCCAGACAGGACAGAGTGACACAACCTCCACCTCAACAAATAGCCAACACACCAGGCATGTTTGGCCTAAAGCGCTTGAACGAGTGCAATATATCTTAAACACATCAATATATCTTAGAATCTTTGCAGGAAGTGAAATGGAAAGGCAGTGGTGTGTGTGTGTTGCATGGATTTAGCAAATAAGATCTAATGTGTAAACTACTGGTTTTCAAAAGTAAACTGCCTTATTTCCATTCAACAAAAACATGAAACTTTTTAGTCTTTTTTTCTGTTTGTACAAAGCTTCTTTTTTTTTTACATAATTAAAAAAAAAATTATTTCTCAAGTGTTCTGTCTCTAACAATGGCCTGCTCATCATTAACTGATCTCTAATTTAATTATAAAATTGCAACAACAAAAACACAAATAAATAAATACTGCTACTTTTGGTAAATAATGCTTGTTGATGCAGTGGCGCCGCTCCCCTTCTACATCCCAGAGCACTTCTCATTTACTTTTTATTTAGGAATCTAATTTCAATTACTATTTTAATTCACCTTTGTTTGCCTAAATTATTTTATACATTTATGTTTAGATCTACGGTGAATCATACTTTTCTGTGCTGTGACAAAATCAAGACTGCAGATGTTTCTCCTTTTTTTCTGACATTAATTAATGATAATGAATGCTGCCACATTTCCCTAATTCCAAAGTAAATAGTAAGTAAATTTTATTTCTAGTGCACTTTTCATAGATAAAATCACAAGGTGCTTTACAGCATCAATAAAAACAATAAAATACAGAGATAAACAACATAAAACATATACAGCAAGTAGCTTCACAGAGGCCTCAGAGACATCAACATCATGGAGAGGCCTGTCTAAAACAATAAGTTTTAAGTTCTTTCTTAAAAAATCTTTATGTTCATCTTCTTGCTACTGTCAAGGAAGAATAGATTTCAACCTTTAACATTTTAACATATAATTTTTCTATTTTATTTTCAGTAAGAAAAGTACTAAAAGTAGTTCAAAACCTCACTGGTATAGTGCAGGTCTCTTAGGTTTTGTTACAGTTTTCCATTTTCCACACCGCTTGAATAGAATTAACGTTAACAACATCTCTGTTGTATTCAAGTGTTCCGCTAAAACATGACGGCATAAACCTGAGCCACCATACGCAACAGCAGGAACCAAAACCACAGCTCAGCTCTGTGAGCATTCCCAGTAGGCTGCTTCAGAGTTAGGTTACTGTTCCTGCCACCTGAAATAACTGGGTGGATGCAACGTTCTAAAGCCATTTCTCCCACCAAAACTGCTAAAGGTGACTGAGACCATCACAATGTGTGTCATAAGTGATGTCATTTTGGAGCAGTCGCCATCTTGGAGGACTAGTAAACCGCTGTGGATATCCTTTGTCTCAAAACATTACAGCTTGTTACTCTGTCTAGAGTCGAATTAATAGCTACAATGGGGAACTTTTGTACTGTTGCTGGTTGTGTGATGAAGTCGGATCGTGATACTCGCCGTTCTTTCCTCTTAATACCAATCATTATCACAAACAAAGAGAAGAGAGCAAAGAAGTTTCAACAAGGAGAAGAGCAGCTGGCTCTCTCGGATTTCCAGAAACAATGTGATGAATAGCAGCATAACAAAAACATGAGACTCTGCGATCTTAACTTTGCATAGGGTAAGATGATGCTTAAATGTATGCAGCATCTGTTTTTGGAACATAAAATCATTTAGTGGACCTGTCGCCAAGACCTTTCTACACAGAGCCCCTGCTACATCCAGTACTGCTGTGGTAACCCCATTGTTCACACATACACACTCACACACACACACACACACACACACACACATATGTATAATATGTATATATACAAGGGCAAAAAAAACCCATCCATCCATTTTCCATGAATCAGTTATTTTGTTGTCAGGAATCATGGGCCATCTGGATAGCTCCCCTATTGTGAAGTCAGTTTAGGGAGGGCCCACGTTGTCTATTGTTGAATTAAATGTTATGTTATCCTCAGTAGAGACCGCCAGTATCACTGATGATGAGTGTCTTCTACAGCTCGATAGTTTGTTAACCCCCTGAGGTCGCTGATCACGCCGTGGAACGTTAACATTGCTGCACAGAAATACTATATTACCCAGAGTGCTCTGGTCATAGAATAAGCCTAGGCAGGGCGTGGCCAGCAACAGCTTATTTGCATTAAAGCGACAAATTCTGAAAGGGAATGAAACTGGCATGAACAGAGCCGGTGAGATCTTTTTTATGTGAGTGATTTTGCGGAAAGAACTTTATGAACATGTTTGGTATAGCCCATAGACCTATTTTAACTTGTTGAAAAAGTGGTATAGTAGGACCCCTTTAAAAGATGTGATCAGGGTTAAAACGTTCAGGTGTATAACAAAAACAAAAAACAAACAAACAACAACAATAACAAAAAAAACATCAAACATAGTATGTCCAGATGTGTGCTGATGAACTGGCCTGTAATGTAATATCGTTTTTAAAACTGCAGTATAATGAAATAAGAAATGTATTTACATTTTTCTATAGTTCCTAGTTCATGGTGATTGGTTTTCTCTTTGTGATGACGCATTTCATCTCAGCGTGAAACGGTGAATTTTCACACCAATGCTGAGTGTGACTGTACAACTAGATGCTGTTGATAATGACAATCCTGTTGGGAGGGAGCTGATAAATTGATTTTATTTAAACCATCTATTCATGCACTACATAAGGCTTGTGCTTGAACCATCAGTATTAGCATGAACTGACACTTTAAAGGGCACTTAAAGCTATATACATTAACAAAACTGCAAAGAGCATCCCAATAGCCTCCAACATTGTTTCTCTCACCTAAGAGGTCCTGATGAAGAGTTTAATGCTGCTGCTGGAACTGATGGCTCTGAGGGACCTGGCATTTTGTGTTCATTTCCTGGCTGGATTGTGTGTGAGTGTGAATGCATGTTTCTGAATTGTGTGATGATGCTGGTGAATTAACAAAATAAAATAAATGTTTATACTTTCTGCTGGTTCTTTCATTTAGAGACAGAACATCTACAGCATACCTACTATTCCTGGATGTGCATATCTCTGTAAACATTATAAAATGACCTCAAGAACATGAACTTGTGGGCCTAAATGTGAGTAAAATTGGTATGAAGCAGAGCATGTGTCATCTTGTTAAATAAATTACTGAAACTTTTACGGAACACTATGTCTAGTCAACATTTTTAAGAGAAAATTATTATAATGATTCTCTCCAAATGATCATAAACATGAGGGCAAAAACAGCAGTTTACACAGAAAGTATAAGGTTTAAGCTCTCAAAGTATCTTTTTGTATTTCATCTTTCAAGTTTCTTCAGAAACTGAAAAAAAAAAATCAACGGTTTTAGTGGACAGCTTCCAGAAAACTCTTAAGTTTTTGGGAAAACATGTGAGGGTTTTAGCTTTAAGTCTTAATGGATTAAGTATGTGAGATAACAAAGCTAAGCTTCAGTCTTGTATAAACCAAAGGCTTTCTTTTTTATCTTCATCTGAAAAACTTACTGGTTTGTTGTCCTCATCCTCTGATGATTCTGAAATCTCCTCCTCCTCAAGAAACTCTACATCTGACTCCCCAGGCGCGATGGGAACAATGACAGTCAGGTTTGGGTTTGTAATGTAGCTGTCCTCCTCTGGTATGATATATTTCTCTCCATAACTCGCACAAATTCCTCCATTGCTTTCCATGTGATTTCCAACCAGTATGATTGCATCATTGACTTCTTTGGTCTTCTCCTCTCGACTACCATGGCTGCAGAGGCTGGCGAAGCTTGTTGCGAGCCATGAGAAGCCGGTGTTGATGCGGGCGATGGCGACCTGAATGTTATTCAAATCACCGTCTTCATCTGGAGCAGTCAGATTGTCAGAGCTGAAGGAGCTGAGCAGCAGGGCAAGAAAGAGATTCAGCACCTGTTGGCACATAAATATTAAGTTATATTACACCTGAATTGAGGAAAAAAAAAAACTACAACTACACTATCTTTCCACTTAACATTTATTTCTCTTTCTGTACAAAGCACAGTATGGTATAATCTTTACATTAAAGGATAAGAGAGCGTAATGCCTATATATTTTGTCAACACAAAGCAAATCCTGCCTTGTAATTTAGGTGGATATTCTACAAAGATGAGCTGAAACACATATGGAGTCTGTTGCTTGCACAGTTGGATCATCTTTAGCCCCAGAGCCAATCAGAGACGGGGAGCATGACCAGTGATTTGTGATGAATGCCCCCTGACCCTCCTGCCCTAAGTATCCTGGATAATCCCTTAGATAAACAGCTCTCCCATGATTCATATGCGGAGAGTTTCTGTCAGTTAAATTCCATAAGGAGCGCTGTTGTGATCAGCCCTTGCTCTAAATAGGCAATTGAAAATATCCATTTATGGATTGTTCTAATATTAATGTGAGTGTAAAGGCGTTATTTAAAGATATTTAATTATTCATGTCCCAGGCAAAAAGTCAGTTAGCATCCTCAACAGCTGATGGATACCAACTTTTACAATTTTAAAGATTATTGTTTGTTTGTTTCATGTCTGTTTTTTTAAATGAGTATATGGTTACGTTAAGGTGTTCAAGTACGGAAGAGTATTAGGGCCACTGAAGAAAAGAAAACTAGAATTCTGAGAAAAAAAGACTTTTTTTTTTTTTTCAAAATTCTGAAATTAAAGTCAGAATTCTGAGATTAAAGTCAGAATTCTGAGAAAAAAAGTCAGAATTCTGACTTTAATCTCAGAATTCTGACTTTTTTCTCAGAATTCTGACTTTTTTTTTTCAAAATTCTGAGATTAAAGTCAGAATTCTGAGATTAAAGTCAGAATTCTGACCTTTTTCTCAGAATTCTGACTTTTTTCTCTGAATTCTATTTTTCTTTTCTTCAGTGGCCCTAATACTCTTCTGTATTCAAGAACATCCTTAAAAATAATTATTAAAAATAATCAAACTGTCTTATCCTCAAGACAAGATTTTTTTGAAAGAGAAGATACAAAGACATAACATTTACATGTAGCATGGTATGATTAACATGGATAGAATTATTACAATCATGCTTACATAGCATATCAACTTGAATGTCTGTAAAGTCTTTTGCATTAAAATGCAACATATGTATAAAGGTGCTCTGCAATCTGATCCAATTATCTATCATGTACTGGGTACTGGGGTGTGTAATGTGGCATTTTGAAAGCAATGATGAACAATCATTGTGGAACAAAGAACTGATGATCTTCATATGCACAGTAAAGAAAAAAAAATAACATGCAGTTTGTGGATTGAAAAAAAGGAGCCTTTCCAGCCTTTGACTTCAAAAAAACATCAATTTTCCAAGGTACACATATGCCAGGATATTTGTAGAACCATAGTCCTGGAATTTTGTTAACCAATTATACCAATTATACAAATTCACTGAAAGAAAAACAACTGTGTTGGAGGCTGCACCAGCAAAGCTTTAAAAAGATTTCAAAGTAGATGTTCAAGCTCTTTAGAAGAAGCACAAAGAATGATGACAGTGTTCAGGACCATAGATGATCTGGTCAGCCAAGGAAACTTGCAGAAGATAGAAGACCCAACATGCTTACTTCCCTTTGAAATTGTAAGTTGTCCAACAGTACCATCAGCTCAGACCTAGCAGAAACCAGTTGGACCAAGGTACATCCCCAATACCTCTGGAGATGTTTGGAATTGGGGAAAAAAAAACTCCCTCAAGTAAGCAACGTCAAGTAACTCATCTGAACTGAGTCTGGATAATATGGCAAAGTTTATCACAACGTATTTCTTAATTCTAGTCGAAACATTATAATTCCAGTATAGACATGAATGACATAAAAACCATGGAGAAACTGCCATGAATGTCCAGAAGGAAAAGCAGTACACCACAAACATCTGAAAAATAAAATCCATAAACTCCTTGTCCTATAAAATCATTTAGTATTCTAGAAAAAAGTGAAATAAATCAACGTTTACCTTTTATTTAAATTCATAAACAAGAAAGGTGACATTATCGTCAAATGAACAAACTTCTTAGCATTGCCATAATAATAACGTCATAATATCAAGATGTTTGGAAATGTGTTTAAAAGTCACATCATCATTACTGAAACATTTTCTTTTAATTACAATATACTATATTATTATTATTGAATTCTTGTCCAGCCCTAAAAGGGAGACTGTTTGTTTGTGTCCTCAGTTTGTCTTGAAATGGAGTTTGTGATTTGGTCAGAATTAATGTACCCAATCCTGAGAAATATAGGCAGAAACTTTCTGCAGTATCATCATGGAAGCATCTGACTGACCACAAATTTATCTAGCACCAGAAAAACGTCATACATACAGTCATAATGAGCCGTTTTTAAAAGAACAAGGAGTGCGAGAAGTGATGGTTTTGTCCCCACAGAGACCTGATATTTAAAAATCTACTTTTACCTCAATAAACCATCTTATATTGAATTTAAACTCATCAAGCTCCATTTAGT
>JBAMYA010000009.1:6323462-6342472 GCA_037176975.1 Arrhamphus sclerolepis
AGGAGAATGGGTGGATGTAGATGCTGTGACAAAAACTGAATGAGCCAGCAGACCAAGAAAAGAAAAAGAAAAAAACAATTTGAGGCAGCCTACATCCACAGATGATTTGTGGTTAGTTCTCCAGCCTACACCTGACAAGTTCCTTCAAAAACTGTGTGCAAGTGTACCTGGAAGAACTGACACTGCCTTGAAGGCAAAAGGTAGTCACAGCAAATACTGATCTGATTGAGATTTTTCTTCTGTTCTCTCACTTTGAACTTTAGCATTCTTGATTAGTGTTTTAATCACATAACAGATATTGCAGAATTTACAGTTGAGAATTGAAGGCTTTTCCTAACCGACAGAGTATAGGATTAATTGAAGGACGGCCTATTTCAGTGGCAGAGAGCAGCAGGCGTGCTTGGTACAGATGTTTGAAACACATCCAGTAGAAACTCAATCACAATTTCTTTAAAGACTGAAAGAGTTTTAAACTAGTTGGCCAAAAGAACTAGATGGACTTTGGTGCAGACGATGCAGAAATGTTAGTAAATATTATGTATGCACTGCAAATGTAGTGTGTATGGAATGCTACCTTTGGTCT
Organism: Arrhamphus sclerolepis; assembly: GCA_037176975.1. Taxonomy (NCBI): domain Eukaryota; kingdom Metazoa; phylum Chordata; class Actinopteri; order Beloniformes; family Hemiramphidae; genus Arrhamphus; species Arrhamphus sclerolepis. The sequence goes on from JBAMYA010000009.1 coordinate 6,324,046, forward strand.
GTTTGACATATATATATTTATATCCTACTTCTGTAATGTTGAAATTAGCAGTCTAAACCTTGCCCATCTATAAATAGAAAAAAGTCAGGTTGAAACAGTATTATAAACAGGATTTACTATATACATGATTTACATGCATGTATGGTCTTCTTTTCTTTTAATTTAGGAATTATCAGTGCAAGAATGATGCTACATATCAACACCAGCTGCAAATGAATCCTGTCAATGATGTCCATTCGTGCGCCCAGGATTTTATTTTATCTTTTCTCATTAATGTTAGTCCACAGGAAACAGATGGACATCAAGTCACCATATGGGCAGACCAATGAATATAGTATGAATCCTTGCTATGGCACTGAGCAATATCACTTGTGTACAAACAGAACCATGGAACAGATTAACCATTTATTTAAAGAAACAGATGCATCTGATGCATTGGCTGGACTGACAGCGAGAACGCTGTGGCCTTCACTTATCCGTTGTGCTGCACTTAGATTACGTTTACTCATAAAAGAAAAATTATAGTTTACGTCATAATTTCACTAATAAGGCTTGGCTGCAATGGATAAAATATCCATGAGGCTGTAGTAAATCTGCAGTTTGTGTGGCTTCAATTTGATTGTTTTTTCTGAAGGTTGCTCATGCTAATCTAGAATTAAAGTAGCATGGCACCGTGTAACACTTCTTCAGCCGCTTGTGGGCATTAAAAGCTCTGATTTTAATATTTGCAAACTATTACATCTTTCAAAACTGATTATGACAAGCTTCAAGGAGGCCCCATCTTTATAATATGCAATCAATGGTCTTTATTGGTGCAACATAATCCCAGATTACTTGTGACATCATCGTGATCTGACAGCAGTTAGGGTTGGCTGTACTAAAGTACAGCTGGATTTCCCTTGAGTTATCAAAAGCTGTTAAACGGTAGCTCTATAAAGTGGTACAAGGTGAGTGCTATGATGTTTCTATAGTTTGCTTTATTTTATTTAATTTTGTCTATATGCAAAACCAAATTTCACAGAAACTGTGCTCAAGAATTAATGAAAATAATCAGCTGACAAATCAAGTAGACCCTTAAAGATACAGTAACTAAAATATATATATTTGTACAATGTAACATAAAATGTGTGGTTTGGAATATAAGGATTGTAATTGAACCTAAAATATAAAATTATGACACTTTGAAGAGCATATTGTAATGACTGATGCAGTATGTAAGAGAACTTACCACCAAGTTTCCAATGACCATCACCAACATGAACACCAGGATGCAGAGCGGCTGCCCAGCCACCTCCATACAGTCCCACATGGTCTCAATCCACTCGCCGCACAACACCCTGAAGACAATCAGGAAGGAGTGGAAGAAGTCCTTCATGTGCCAGCGAGGCAGCTGGCAGTCAAAGGAGATCTTACACACACAGTCCTGATAGTTCTTTCCAAATAGTTGCATGCCCACCACAGCGAAGATGAAGACAATGATGGCCAGCACCAGCGTGAGGTTTCCCAGGGCACCCACAGAGTTACCGATGATCTTGATGAGAGTATTGAGGGTGGGCCAGGACTTTGCCAGCTTGAAGACACGTAACTGAAGATCAAACAACATGAGGATGGTAAATGATGTGACATTAAATACATGTAACTTATACTATAAAATCAGCTTTGCTTTATACAAAGCATACAGTGTAAATCTTGCAGCTGATCATAAAAGCTCTAAAACTGACATGGGTTCACATGGATTAATTTTCTCAGTCATGATGATTTGATTCATTTGTAATCAGTGATATAATGCAAATCCATCAGAAAAAGTGCGAGAGAGTTTAGAGAGTTAAATATTTCTGTTACCAATCTGAAGGATCGCAGTACAGACAGTCCCTCTACGTTGGAGAGGCCCAACTCCATGAGACTGAGGCAAACAATGACGCCATCAAACATATTCCAGCCCTGCTGAAAGTAGTAATAAGGGTCCATGGCTATAAGCTTTAACACCATTTCAGCTGTAAAGATCCCCGTAAACACCTAGAAAAAAATACAGATTTAAAAAAAATGTCTCAGAATAAATGTACCAAACAGTTTATTTAATTTTAATATCATGTTATGTGTCTTGTGAAAAAAAAAAAAATCTCCACACTCATGGTCTCTGAAGTTACTTTAAACAATTTTTTTTAGAAAATCATAAAGGCTTTGAGATTTTGACCAACAGACAACAAAACAGGCTGACATGACACAAAACACAGATAGCAGATAGCATAGCAAGGTTAGTATATAAGATCTTTCCACCTATCCTCTTTCATTTTCAGACTTGAACACTTTAGCAAGGTCCATAATACACCAGTAGGGGGTGAAATCAGGCTCACATCCTTCTAAAATAGCCTCGTCTATCAGGGATAACAGCAAAAAGTCAAAAGCACAACCTTTGACATATCTGTCTGGTGACATACCATCTCAGCATCCTTTTCTGAGTACTCTGTTCTGCTTATCTACCACCTAGCAACACTTGGGGAAAAGTGAGTTAAACATAGGAGAAGGTTCCAGCCTTTATCACTAAAAAGCTTCTTACCAGATTGCCCACGGAGAGCATGGTGTTGAACTCATCAGTCATGGGGTAGTGCTCCAGGGCCATGAAGAGGGTGTTCAGCACAATGCATATGGTGATACCAAGATCCAGAAAAGGATCCATCACCATGAACTTCACCCACTCCTTCAACTTCAGCCACCACGGGCTGCAGTCCCATATCAAATACTTCTTTGCAAATGCGTACCAGCATGGAGGGCACTTTTGCCTTGACTCTTCCAGCTCTGGAAAGAGAAATCAAAGCAAATCATTCCTTTGAGGATTGTTTAAAATATTAATTTTGCACGGTTTTTATTTTATTTTAAAGCAAGTTTTAAATTGCATTATTGGGATTTTGGCTTTTTTCACATCTTCACAGTAAAAAAGAACCTACATGCCACTTCTAAGCTTAACATAAAGGTTTAAAAGAGGGGGATTAGTTTGTCCTGCCCTGCTAAAAGGTAATAAATTCCACTAACTACATCACTAGCTGGTATGCAAACATGCATCTATTTTAATCCAAGCACTATAGCACAAAAGCATAGTGTAAATACAAGTTTGTTTTAGTATTCTGGTTGATTGTGTATTAGGAATCATTTGTTGTCTGTGGTAACATTCAGGACTCAGTTACACTTTGACTCCAAAAACTCAGATATGCTACAACACAGTATGTCGCTGAGTAAGCGATGTGCAGAGTACCCTGACATCACAGACCCAGATCTAATTATCTAATTATCCAGGCCCCCCCATCTTCATCTCCACCAAATGTCACATTATGTTGCATTTACTGTACCTTAGAAGTGGGCAGCACAAAACTGAATCACCGATTCTAAAGGGGCATACAACTTAAAAGAGCTGCAAAATTCAACAGATGGAAGTGGAGATGATTGACTGCTGACTCCACACCCTCCCCCCTCAAACAGAGACTTTAAGACATAACCAGTCAAATCACAGTCAGTCTTCGTGCCGAGATAAATTTGTGTTAAGATTTATATCTTTAATAGATTAACATGAGAGATTCTTCTGGTCAATAAGCCATTGTAAGAAAACAAAACAAAGAAATAGAATTTGCTAAAATGTTATGTAATTTTTAATCTGTTTTGTATGTGTGTGTGCATTTCAAATGGACGCACCTTCCATGGCATCACTCAGGAAGCTGACAGAGCTCAGGCCTCTTTTCCTGCGCACTGAACATGGTTCTGTGACAGTCGGGGAAGGCTGGAGGAGATTTCTGGGAACTGTGTCCTCCGTACTGCTGGGCTTCTGGTAGAGAAGCTGAAGAATTGAATACGGTGATTTGTTTCTGTCATTTTGTTGGCTTTACTAACTTTTTTTTCCTTTATTTTTAGTTTAAAATCATCAGATAAAACTCACAGTATCTTCCTTGACTCTCTCCATGCTGTAAGCTGGCATGGATGAGGGGGTGAGTAGACCCATAGTGGTGACTCCATTCTGGTCGAGAGAGATGTTCAGCCGGCCGTTGATATTGAAGCTAGGTGTTAAAACTTGGGAGCAGTGGCTCCTAACACTGCCTGTCCTTCTCTTCCAGGGTGTTGCAGTTGAACTGGTTCGACTCCTAAAGACATCCCCATGAATACTGTACTCATCGTCCCCGAAGTCGGCTTCTGAGTTGTTGCGGGCACGGAAAGAGCTGAAGATGCTGTTCTGACTTCCTCTCCTGGTGCTGAGGGGGTGAGAAGAGAGCGTAGCCAGCAGAGGGTGGACTGGCAGGGGGGACAGAGGAGGCTAAAGAGGGAGGCAAAGGATGAATGAGCTCCTATAGCATCCAACATCAAATAGCAAATAAACTGCGTTTGTTGAGGGTATACTGTACCACAGTCTCATCCACGGGGTCCAACTTCTCCTCAGCAGTGTCCCCCGCTGTTTCCTCTGAAAGAGTCCTGTGAGATCTTCTTCTTCTACTGCTGCTGCGTCGTATGCTTCCCATCTTTAGACGTAACGGAGACAGCTCTGGGGACAGAACTGAATCTGTCTCCTGTGTTTGCCTTTTGGTTGCCAACTTCACACAAGCAGAAATGATGTTACAGTCAATAAAAATAAATTTTTTTAAATATAATAAGTTGAAAGTACTCGCGCACACAGGAGTATGACAATTCTACTAGCGCTGCACCTACTCTTTGCTCTCGTCTGAGATGCTCCATGGCCAGTTGAAACTCCCTCTCCTTCTGCCAGGCTTCAGCGATGGTCGCCTGGTTCTGCTCCTCGTAGGCCATGGCCACTACAGCCAGGATCAGGTTGACCAGGTAGAAGGAGCCAAGGAAGATTACCAGCACAAAGAAAACCATGTAGGTCTTTCCTGCTGAGCGCAGAGTCTGAGGATATAAATATGAAATATGAAATCAGCAACAGCAAATTTACATGTTTGTTTTTTTTTTAATAATACAGTGTGTTTGTGTAATTATGGATGGTTAAAAAAGCAAGATACACCACTTAGCTTCACTAAAATATCTAAAATCTAAAAGCTTTCATGGCTGTCAAATTGCAAATGTGCAATATTAACTAATGTTATAGATTAAAGACAACAGTATGACCCTAATTAACCACATGATCCACCAAGACCTGTGGGGGCCAAGTGTGGGTACTCTGATACTATGTGTATGTTGTATTAGGTCCATCTGAGCTCTGCAATGATGAGCAAAATAATTTTTGCCGTATTCAGCAAACCGGTATGCAGTAATATGGTCACCTCAGGAATATAAATCTTATATTGGGACTCATTCAAACTTTTCATCTGCTTAACTCAACCTTGGTCACAAGTTAACCACAGACTATCATGTGGAGCAGAGAAGTGTACAGATCAAATACTGGTACCAAGCTCGATGAGTGCACTGAAAACTATGACGTTGTGGGAGGAAAAACTTAAAACAAAAGATAAAACTCCAGGTGCAGCTGAGGGCTAATGCAAGCAAATGCAAAAACGACTCACTACGAGATTGTGCCCAAAAGTGGGATCAGTGCCCAGTGTCTGTAGCCCAACTGCAGACAGCGGTCAATAGTATCTAACTATAAAACTTATTTGGATTTTTTTTGGCAGTGTGAGCTTGATTTCCTGTATGTGCTTCTGTTAGACTTGTGACTTTATAATCTGTCATATAATAAGATGAGTTATAAGTGCTCCCAAGTGTAATTTGTGTTTTGTGTTTATATAGTGACTTAAATGTCAGATCTTAAATAAAGCACTCACTGTCAATAAGATGGGTATGGAGAGGATTTGAGTTGCTTTTAAAAAAGAAAAGTTCTAAATTCATGGTTGTGGTATTTTCACTTGAGCGTGTTAGAAATTTCCCAAAGACAAATGCATAATATGTCACTTTTAATGCAATAATGACATTGTCATTGGACCAAACAAAGTTTCAGAGGTTATTCCAGAATATTGGCTGATAAACAACATCATCCGCCAGAATTCTGATATCGCACCTGATGAAACAGCTCCTCCCAATAGTCTTGGGTCATGAGGCGGAAAAGGGCCAAAAAGGCCCAGCCGAAGGTATCAAAACTGGTGTAGTCATAGTTTGGATTCCTTCCTACTTTTAGGCAGTCAAATCCATCAGGACACTTCCTGTAATGAAGAAAGAATTCAGAGTCAAAAGACAGATTACTAGAGGACTGGACTAATAAATGAAGCTTGAGCAAAACTAAATCAAAAGCAGCCAGGACAGATACAGCTGTGCTAGCACGCAAGGCTGTTTTACCAAACTTAAAAACCTCTCCAATATCTACATGTTGCCCTGCAGCTTTTGACTCCACAGAGAAGAGAAGCAGATGAGGCCGTAAGTGCATGCACTGATATCATCATCATTATTTCAACTGAAGAGGGCACTTGAAATATGTTTCACGCAGAAGCACTAAAATGCACCAGAGCGAAGGGGATTATGCTGAGCCAGATGGATATCAAATGTGAGTTCAGAAATCTTCTGCTCCATGCCTCCATCCCTGATCTTCATTGTCAGCATAGTTGCATTACAGCAAATATTTAAGTCCAACAGCTGAGACAAAGCCGGACTGCCATGTCAATCTGAGTGTAGAATAATTTGATAATGGCTGACAAACATCTGGGTGGTAGAGGACTGCTGTGAGAACAGATGTAGCTCTCTCCAACCAGCTAAGCAGGAATTCTGACAAATATCCAGCAGTGAGGACAGTGAAGGCTGGCATCTTCCTGTCAGGCTGTCCCTCTGTTACACAGCTCAGCGTGTCAATAATCTCTTCACCTCTCTTTTATCAATACGACAAAACACAGAACCTGCAAATATCCTCAGGCTTGCCATCAAGGACAGGTCAATGGTTTTACACATTTAGTTTTGACAATTAATTTTGCCTACAACTGCCCTGACTCCAAGTAGCCTTGTGAATAAAATATAAAGGATTTTTTTAAAACCATGTATTTAAAAGAAAAAAGTCATATTGATGCTTCATTGAAAACTATGGCTGCATAGTACAGTATGTACAAAATCAGCAAGGCTCCTTAACCAAGAACCAAGATGTATACCACTGAGACAAGGAAGGCTCATGAAAAAGCCAGCCATGTGCTCCCTGCATCTGCAGATGTACGTTTCACATAAGCTAGAAGCTTATGCGAACAGAAGCTAGAGAAGCTGACCCTTGTCCGGTTTGCTTTGATTGGCCTGCTTCAGTCTGAGCAATTACCACATACCACTCTGCAGCTGCTCTGCCAGTGTTTTCATTTAAACTCACAATCAGTAGTTTGTGTTGCTCTTTGTTCAGAGACCATAGTGCAAAAAGACAGTAATCTCCAACAGATCACTTCTGCTTGTTTTTGACGTCAGTTCTTTGTTAACGTATCTTCTTTATTTTCATTTTCTCCTCTAGCTAAAGACAGACATGACTTAAGAATGCTGGTCACAGTATTTTGGTTACTTATGTTATGACGTTGTTGTGCTGTGTGCTGATTTCTCTCTTTCTGAGCATGCAAACAGGGTGTGCCATTTCCAGAAAGTGACTGGTTGAACGGTCCAGGGCTGACCTGTGATTGGCTGCAGCAGGATATATAAAGAGTCAAGAAGGCAGAAGAAGGAGCTGACATTTCCTCATCACCCTCCTGTCCCAATGAGCCACAGTTCTTAGTTAAGTGTGGTTTTTGTTATTGTCATTTGAACAGTAGGGGTGGACTGCCAGTTAAGTTACATTCTTTTCTCCTGTTTATTTAGTTAGGGAGGTAAGTGTTTGTCTTTTCTTTTGCTTGTGGATTAGATTATTTTGGTTAATTTCTAGGTTTGTTATTTTGGCCTTGGTCCACCCTGAAGTGATTTTTCCTTTGTTATGTTAATAAACTATCTTTAAGTTAACATACAACTGTTTGTTTTGTGGCAGCTTGGGACTTGTGGGAGATGGGGGGCCTAAATCATGTTATGTCTGAAACACCCCTAGACTGGGCATAACACTTATGATAATCCTGCTCAAAACTGGTATTTACGGACCAGAGTAGTACAAAGTTTTCCTGGCTCTAAAGTGGTGGTTTCTTTACATCCGGATGGCCAAAAGAGAACCAAAAGTCATGTCTTCGGGTGTTGCATTTATCGTGTTGCATTCCTTTTTGGTTGGTCAGTAGATGAGGGGATTAGCAGGACAGAAGAAGGTTATCCTGAATTCTGGGGAGAATTTGGATACAAAACCATTAGAATGGCCTCTGATCTATGAAACAATGCTCCAGTGTGACAAAGTTGCCACAATTCTTTCAAACTTTTGTTTGAGATGATGAAAAATGATTGTGTGTAACTGGATTAAGGCTCCGGATATTGCGGGATCTTCCAGGATTTACTTTTACAACACTGATAATACCTCAGGACAGGCAGGGAGAGGGAGAGCTGTGGAGGTAGATCAAGGTTCTACTTTGTAAGATGGAAGAGCTGGAAGACCTATATGTCCTACTCTTGTAGGGAATGTATATGCTAAGGAACGGGAGAGAAATCACTGCAGTTTTTGTCTTGGTCAGGAAACCCTAAACTAGCTCTTTGGTAGAAATTCGCCCATCCGGACTTTTGTGGGCTTAGGACAATATCTCCGAGATTACTACGGGTAATTTAGTCAATGTGCAGTATGTGTGAAGGCTATGTAGTGCATCTAGTAGTAAGTTAGGTATGTTTGGAAGACAGGTTTTTTTAACTAGTGCGGACCTTTGTCACTACTTCATATTTTTTATGGACACAGCTCAGTTGGGTGAGCTTGCCATTACATTTCTATTTGTTCTAGGTGAAGGGTGTTGGCTTCATCAAGCAGTGGTCTCCAGCGTTGAATGTAAACCAACAAGGGTTTGAATTGGCACCTTTAAATCTAGAATAGAGGCATCTGGGTCTGGATAGTGATCAGAGGGTAAAGATCACAGGTACAAGGCGTGGCAATGAACTTTCTAAGAAGGGTGTTTGGTCTTACCCCAGATCAATTGAAGGTATGCTAATTTAGTACTGTCCAACCTGAAAGGTAAGTCAGGGCAGAATTGTGACGTGCTGGAGAAATTGTGTCGTAGGCGGTCTTCATTTCAGACTGGATGAAGTGAAACTGATGACGCTCTTCTTAATCCAGTGCTGTCCTTTAAAGAGCCTCATGAGCGTGAGACTGCTCTTGGACACCATCTTTGTATGGATTTAATGCTCCTCAAGGAGAGCCAGGATTATCTTACAATTATTTCCACTTAGTAAATACACATTAATATAATATTTCCGATTTCATTTTAAAGACAGACTGAGTTTGAAAAAAAAGAAAAAAGAAAAAAGAATATCACAGCTTTTACTCTTCACTTTGTATCATTGACATAAATAAAGGATCAGTGCTAATTGTGAAGGAACTTTCAAGATCATTTAAGACTGTTTGATTGCAATATATGGCTGGCTGGAATAATTTGAAAACAGCCAAAATGAAAAGCATTAATGATTTGTAAGTTTACAAGTCATCTTATGTAACCAAAGTGACAATCTGTAAGAGCTCCATTAAAGCTCTTTGCTGCATGTTTACATTTTCATAAGTATTATCTTTGAGGTCCTAACATCAATTTCCTGCAGTTTGTGTACAGAGCAGCAGAGGAACATCTGTCTTTTTCCTGGGTAGGACTAAAGTGGAAGGTTTCCATGGTCACAAGGGCAAAAGTTGAAAACATCCATACAATCAGTAATAATCCTTAATGCACAGTGGCTTTAAGATGCAGGAGGATAAGCATCTGCCTGGACTCGCAGTAGGAGCAACGAAGCACAGCCTGAACCTTTGAGCAAATCATTTGTGGCAAACTTGTCGGGCAGGCTGAAAATGTCATTTGAATATGCATGGGTTTTTGTGTATGCTCAGTTGTGTCTCTGCGTGCTTGTGTGCATGTGTGTGGCAGTGTGTGTCATCATAACGTATCCAAAGCTTTAATTTGGAAATCTACTCAGGGATTACTTGTTGGAATACACTCAAAAGATTAAGCATCCTCTATGTTTTACGTCCTTATCCTGACCTGCTTAGTATCTTGCCCTTCTCCACAGCCAGCCTCAGAAAGTTACATCTAAAATGTTACAGACGGTAAAAGCTGCCACAGCCTCTTGTGAGCAAACAGATAATAACCAACCTTATGTCAACCTGTAACCTGAAAACCATGTCATGACTATCTGTAACTCTTAACTGACAACATTTCATTTGAAAGAGAATTACAAAATGAGCTGAGTACTATATAACTGCGGATGACGCAGCCATGTAAAAATCAAAGGAAGGCAAAAGAAATAATCCTCTCTATTACTTTTTCAAAGAGCCCATTAGATACAGAAAAAGGAGCTCAGGGAGAGTTAATGTCGATAACAATGTACTATTTAAGCTCCACAAATGGAAGAAAAGCATAAGATGAAAAATCCAAAAAATTTCAGTGTGCAGAGCCATGTAGGTGGGACAGCTGCACAGGTCATATCAGTTGTCTGATCTTACTAACCTAGTATTTAAAAGAGTTTAATGACATCATCACCCCGCCCCCCAAAATGCCATCAAATGTATCCTCTTTTCACTCTGACTTCAACACAAATTATTGGATCAGATTTTACTTCTTGGGAGATTAAGTTTCTGTGGCTTTTGGAGGAGAGGTCCGTGAGTGAGATTAAAAACTACAGGGCGCCTGCTGTGTGATGCGTAACTGTTTGACCAGCACAGTCTCACAAGAAAACATGTAATAGACGGGTTTCTTCACATCTCTGCAGCGCAGCAGTGCGGTGGTTCATCCAGCTGCCTAAGCAAGACGGTTCCTGGTTTGAATCCCAGCCTTTCTGTGTGCCTGTTCTCCGTTTCCTTTTGTGAGTATTCTCAGGGTAATGTGAATACCGGTGGCAATCCAAAAACACCCATGTTAGTCTTATTGCTGATTTTACATTATGAACTGGTGCAAGTGTGCATTGTGGTGTGCTGGACTGGTTTGGCTGTACTCCAGCACATACACAGGGCATGGAAGAATGGACTTCACGCCCGTTTGCTAGAATCCCACAGGTGGAAGCTGGGGAGGTGGTGGGGGATTTGAAAGCAGCTGTGATCATCAAATTGCATATAAAAGAAAATGTTTTAGTTTTTTTGTCGTTTTTATTTGCTAATCTTGGCACTAACCCATCACACATACACTACTATAATTCTTTCTTTTCTTTTAAACTGAAGTTAAAAAATAAATCATAGAATCAATTTATAAACCAACTTCTGACTCAAAGTAGCCACATTTGGTGGCTAGAAGAGCTGAACACACTCATGGGATTCTTCCTACAATAAAAATCAGATATTCTTCACAAAGTTCTTCCCAACTTTGTTGCAGAGGTTCCCATAAATATGAGGCGCTTGTAAGTTGCTTTGCTCTGTCGCCTCAAAAACACTTCTTTTTTTCTTTTAGTCTGATACTGAAATTTACATTATTTTTCAGTTTTGGCAACCCCACATTTTTTTGTTAACCTCTGGACATTCACTAGTTACCCTCATACCATTTTGAGTTATTGATTGGACTTTTTTTTTAAAATTAATAATAAACTGAAAGAATTGGGTTGTCTAAAACTGGTAGGTGAGACAATCTAGTACCTCCTACTCCTTAAGGGGCGCCGGGGGTCCTTACTTTTAGAAGTGTCAATGATGTGTCAATGTCCTGGACTCAGGGGAGTATACTGATTTTGCACTGGATAAAGAGCTTTGTCAAAGCATCAACTGAGCTGATGCTGAATGATGGGTGGAGCCTGATGAGGCCACTGAAGCTGACCAGTCAGAGGACTGACGAAAGCAGAACATTTTGAAATCTGTCCAGTAATAGGAGGAGCTAGGGTCTGGTGAGTCCCTGAAGCAGCAAGGAATCTGAATAGAAGTGGTTTGTCAAAATGCAAAAGTTTGATTCTTGTTTTATGCTAAAACACTCATATCGGTCATTACATGGAGTCTTAAAGACTGATATAAACACTTTCTTGACAAAAAGATTACTTTAAATGTCTATATTTTCTAGACGTGGTACCTAATTCAGCTCCCTAGAGTAAAACAGTACCACTGCAAATATTGCCCCAACTTGTACGCACGATACGTGCAACAAAACCAGCCATCAGAAAGTTGGGAACACTGAATCCTCCCAATTGTTTTGCCCAGAAAGTTTTAAAATGTTTGGCATAACCAAAACAATTGTATGATTTAAAAGTATTTTCCTGAATGTCATGTGTAGACAGAACATTAAAGCTGTGACACTGAACTGCATATCTGAAAGTGGAAAGAAATAAAAACACGTCAGCGCTAGTGTCTCTTGCACAAGCTAAATATCACTGCAATTTTTATTTTCTATGATGCATTATCTTGTATTATTAACAAGAGCACCTAATGGAAGCCATTTGTTGAAGCTGCAGGATTTCAGATTCACACAGATGGGATGTTTAGCTCGCTATAACCCTTGAACTGAGCCTGGCACGAGCAGAGTCATCCTGTTGTGCTTGTTTCAAAAGCATTTGGATTTACAGGATTATTCAGTGCATAGGCCGAGTAGCAATATTTGGATGGTTTCACACTGCGCCTTTGATTAGGAACAAAATCCATCACTCCACAGGGACAAATACAATTTTTTGCATATACATTTACTGTCATCCGATGAGGGACAGCTGTAGTAACAGGAACATGCTTTTTGAACGGGAAGACTTAATTCTTTGATTGACTTATTTAGAAGAATTCCGCTTTGATAGAGAAAAGTGAGCTCATCACTTCCTGGAGGCTTCAGTAGAGTATTTCTTCTGAATAACAGAATATCAGTCTGAAGCGACGAGGTCCACTCAGGTTCACCTAATCATGTCATAGAGCTTTTGAGATGATGAAATCTCCAAAGACCCCTCTCTCCAGCTGGCAACTCAGTGTTTCTGAGTAAAGGGTTCCAGCGGAGCTGGGGCGATTATCCTCACCACATGTCGTCTTGTGTGCAGCCTCTTTCAGGCTACATCCATCTCTCTGATAAGATCAGTCTTCTATACATTATGGCTCTAAGTCTTACATCTAATATTTGAAGCCTACAGAATATCACTGACTGATGCACATGTTTTTTTTCTTGTACTACAAAAGTGCTGACCTCAGTGTTCAAACTTCAATGACCATTGACATGCATGGGTTAAAAGGATCGGACAGTAAAGTTAGCATTATGCAAAAGTCTACAGATGATGAACAGCCAGCAGAACAAACATCCACCTACCCTGCATCATTTCCGTATCCGCATATTAAGGCATCCTTTGCTCCTTCAACTTTGTAGAAATTATCTAAAGAGGAAAGCAAAAAGGAGGAACAGGTTAGATAATATGGATTCTGTAACAGTCAGAGCATCATCCTTGTCCAAAAATGCCTTCAGCAGTCTTGTCTGTCGGCTAACCTTCATTGTTGAGGAAGTCTGCAGGTGAGCTCCACGTTCTGTTGTTGCAAATAAAGGATGTGTTTGGGCTATATGAAGAGTTGATGCAGTGCCCGAGGCTGCGGATGCATTTCTGTCGCAGGAGCCCCATAAAAAGCTGCAGGCCGATGAGGGCGAAGACGCTGAGACAGAAGACCGTCAGGATCATCACGTCCGCCAGCTTCTTCACAGACTGGATCAGAGCACCGACGATGGTCTTAAGACCTCGATGGAGGAAGAGAGACAGAAGAAAACTCCTGGTTGCTGATGCTTCATGCAATTTAAGTTACATTGAGAGAAATGCCCTAGTAGTTGATTTACCTGGGATAACTGAGATGGTTTTCAGTGCTCGTAGCACTCTGAAGGTTCTTAACGCAGAAACATTTCCAAGATCTACAAATTCTGTGACATATCTGAAATGGAAAAAAAAAAAGAGCAGGGATGATTTTTTCAGTGTGGAAGGATTTAAAATTTATATATTTAAAGGAACGTCTGTATATAAAAACATCATGTTACATGTTTCTATGTGAAGTAAACTCCACGGTTGACTTGTTTTCAGCTTTAATATATTAAATGAAATCATTACCCACTGCATACAAGTAACAGAGTATTTAAATATTTTCTCCCCCAAAAAAAGGACACTGGTATGTTCAAGATGGTGTTACAAAAAAAATAAATAAATAGCTGAGTGAATCATGATTAATCAACAATACATTAAGTGGTTATGTCAGATTTTAGTGTATCTGTATCCATTAAAGGTTATTTGTCTCCCTGTTTGCAAACAGAGCAAATGTCCAATCAGAATGATTGGTCTCAAACAATTCAGCGACATCAAGAGGTCAACCATCTAATCTGCCACGTGCATCATGTTTATTGAGTCAGTTTACATAGATCTGCAGGGTGCAATAAAGGTTCACTGTTCATGGTTGTTCAGGGAGGGTAAATGGCGATTCTGATGCTCATAATGACAAGAAGCACACAAACCGAATGCAAAAACTTTTAGAATTAGATTAGAGTTTTTTTCAGACAGCTTCCTTACTGATATCATCATAATGAAGCCGCAGCCATAATAAAATAAGTATCTAAACACACGGATTACCACGATGATGGTGACATATATTATGAGATAGTTACTCACGCCATGACAATGACTATAAAGTCCAGCCAGTTCCATGGGTCCCTCAAGAATGTGAATGGCACTATGCAGAATCCTCTCGCTAATATCTTTATTGCTGACTCAAACGTGTAAATGCCAGTGAATGTGTACCTGGAAAATATCAAGATAAACAATGAATTATATGCAGCATTAGAACCAAATGAACGGCTACACATGAACCAGTTTCAGATTTTGAAATGAATCACAATATCAACAATGAGCTCCAACGTAATACCAAGAAATTAAATGCAGAAAATGATAATGAACTGATGTCACTGGCAGATTGTGTGCAAAATATGAAACAACATGCTGAAAGCTTTTAAAACAACACAATGAGAACATATAGTATCGTGAACAGTATTCATATAATATGTGCAATGTTTGACAGTGCAATAATAATTTACAGTGATCTAAGATCCATGTGCAGGCATCGATTAGCTCTAATGGGCAAGTTTACGCTTCTGTGTTGAAATGACTGTAGCTTCAGTATGGCTACATTGTAGGAGAACCAAATCCATAGCCAGATGTGCACCTCTCAAAACCTGTTACTGCTCGCTGAGTTGATGTGTACAGCAACAACTGGTGCACTAACACTGAATGTCCTGTGACATCATTTCAGCTACTACTTCTTTCACTTCAGTCTGCTCTAGGCTAGTGTATTATCAGTAAGTGTAACTGCTGTTCAACATGTTTCAGCTCCAGCTCAGCAAGATCTGTTGTTTCAGTGACTACATCTGAAGTACATGAAGTCTAAACAAAAAGGGGCTCAGCGCTGCAAACTACATCACTGCGCAGAAGAACCTGAACGCCTAACTGCCGTTTAATGTTATTACACAGTGACACAAACACAACAACATGTTTAGATACTAACTATGGAGTAGCTGCCATCTCAGAGGTATAAATCATGCTTAAAAGGTAGCTAACTGGCTACTGAACTATCGACCTGGCTAAGCTTGTGTTGCTTTTCTTCTTTTTAATCTTCAAGCTTAGCCACATCAGATGTGCACGTCTGTGTACACGGAAATGATGAGGCTGCCTATGACTTGGATAAAAAAAAAGAAAGCATGTTTGCATTCATTTAAACATAAAGGAGAAAAATTATCAAAAGAGAAGCTGTAATTTTGTCATTTAGGCACATAATATACACTTTGAATGTAAAAGCATGAGACAAGGTTGAAAACCAGCATCAGAGGGCAATAATTTTCAGACCCTTGGGCAGCTCATTTACAGCAGGCATAATTCTTTAGCTGGCAGGGTTAAGGTTAGGCTTGGAGCAGTGAATCTTTCTGAGTGCCTTATTTTCAAAATTCTAACACAGATCCACAAGTGTCATCGAAGGGTGCTACGTAATGAATGAAATTAAGGAAGGTGGATCTATCCATGGATGAGGTGCCTCTGAGCAAGGCACCTGAAACCCCCACGGGCACCGCACCACAGCAGCCCACCGCTCTGGGTCCAGCAGCCCAGATGGGTAAAATGCGGAGGCTGAATTTCCCCACGGGGATTAATAGTAGTATATAATATATATATGTAGATATGTATATATACATATATATATACACATATATATATATATATATATATACTGTATATAAGTGTAGCCCCCAGCTCAACTCTGTGGGAAGGTGCTAAACTGCAAAGGTTGAGTACAATTAAAGCACATTTCCCTATTTTTCCTGCATGTTTACAGGTGTGTGTGTGCTTGTATGTGTGCTTGTGAGTATTGTAGTTAAAAGCCAATTTTGTGCAGCAGGAAGTCAATGGTCTTGTATCTAATTGAAACTTCAAAACTACAGCACATACAGTCTTGATAAAAATAAGAGGCAATGCAGTAGTGGTAAACATTCCTCTGCCCAGCTTTTGAGAAACATGCTGCTGCATAAAATTCAAAGAGAAACATCAAATTCCTAATTTTCATGAAAGAATTTGCATTTTATACTGATTATGGCACATAAATGATTTGTTATTCTACTTAAAAAAGCAAGCTGCTTCATATTTCACATTTATTGGAGAAGCTGCTAAAAATAAATGAACAAATATCAGTATATCACATGCTAAACAAATTCTGTGATGCTCTCACTGTCTAATGTGAGTTGCTGCCTGTTGCAAGATGTGCATGCACAAGAACCGTGAGTTCACAGAGACCTATACAACTTAAATACTGGATTACCTTTTGGCAACAGATTAGTGTGCCCATGGATCATGTCCTGGTTTGATTCCTACTGTGTCTTTGCAGAAATAAAGAGCTAAATGCTGTTTACAGAGTACATATGTAATAAGTAGTGTATGTCTGTGACTGAGAAAGACATTACAGTCCCATTAGGAAGAGCCGAGACCAGGTTGAGAAGGTGCTATTTTAAACCAAATCAAAATCTGTAACTAACTGACTACAGTTACATGCACAGCAATAATCTGATTATTGACCTCAATCTGATTTAGAAACTATTCTAATTAAGGTGATTACAAGACTTGATTTTAAATTATCCTCTTCATATTTGGGGTTTAAGTGTTAAAGAACATAAGTAAAGGGATGCCTATAATTGGCTTTGGCATCCAGATGCAGGGGTCAGAGTAGATCAGTAGCTGAAGCAGCATCTAGATTTTCTTGTCACTGCGCAGATGCACATTTACAAGCCTTATTTGAGCATCTCTGCCTCACATGAAGCAGCAACGCCAGAAGTTACATACAATGATGAACAACATTGCCACATTTCTCACATTTTGCACAGCACAGGCTTTCTTCAGCATGCAAACATGGTTTTCTGTGTGCTGTATCCACTTACATGCATCATGTACTTACCTGACAACTACTTCTTCAGTATTCACTGATAAAGCAACAAACCCCAGCAAACTCCACTTTAGAACACATGTAGCATATAGATAATATATATATATATATATATATATATAGAGAGAGAGAGAGAGAGAGAGATACATAGACAGATTAATAGATAGATACTGCATTTACTTACTCCAAGTATTTGGTCCATGTTGGTGGATCGGACATGGCCATGAAGAAACAGTTGGTGAGTATAGTGAACATTATGAAATAGCTAAACAATGTGGAAAGGGTTAAGGAGAATGCACTGTGACATGACAATTAACAAAATTATTTGAGCATGCAAATATTCTTGTAAAACATGGATAATAAAAAAAAAAAAAAAGATTTACAATCATCAATTCTCTTGTAGTTTATTTACCTGAAGTCACCAGACTCACATTTTAAACTTCACATAATCTGTTTGTTGTTGTTGAAAGCTGATGAGTAAATACTTTGTTTCATCAGTTTCAGTCTCAACCAAAGTAAAGCCTTCTTAAAAATGCAAGGTCAGTATATGTTCACCAAACAAAACAAAAACCTCTGTACTGGACATTCAAAAAGGATATGAATGGACTAAAATTTTTATGGCAATTGATCTGATAAAGTGAAAAGGACTAATGATGTAAAGTGCAGATGTGGCACTGAATCTGAAGATGGCCTTCCCTTTGTTAAGTACTATAAAAGTCTGCAAAAGAAACAAAAACAGAACAATCATGAGCGGAAGAGAAAAACACAGTTTTTCAGACATTACGCTTCACAGTGTAAATTCATCTGTCAGATTTTTTTCTGCTGTGTAAAAGCATTTTTTTCAGTCCTGCAGGAAACTCAACAGCAGCTCTGAGCAGCTGCTCAGCTGTTTTCTTTACCAAGCAGAGATGACTATATAGCTGCAGCGCAGGGTCAATCACTCCATCTACCATCTGTATAAACGTCCTCATGGGCAGCAAGCGAGGCCGGTTGTGATAATGGAGGCAACTCCAAAGCAAGCTGAATGTTTCCCCAACAGATGTGTCATTTATTTAAATATATATA
>JBAMYA010000009.1:6343033-6382900 GCA_037176975.1 Arrhamphus sclerolepis
ATAAAATTCAATTTTAGTTATAATTCTATGTTCATCACTTTTCCAACATCTGCCTTCTTTCCACATAAAGTCGCAATTTTAAAAAAAAATGCATATATATGAGTATCACTATGATACTGTAAAAATAAGTGACATGAGTCTGATCAGCACCATCTTTAACGTGCAGCATATATGATGAGGTTATCTGGTTTATGAGTCCTGTCAGGGTGAGGAGAACATGATCCTGAGATTATTATTAAGTTTGATCAAAACACAAGGAGGGAAATTTCTGATTTAGAATAGCAAAGCTTATGTTTGCCACAATGGTATGTATAGTATGTATTGTTTTGTTCTGAGTTTTCTGCATTATGTTCACAGTTTAGTTACTCATACGGTGCTTTAGATATGTTGGCTGTTGAGAGTCACTGCGTTTGTTGAGACGGTAAAGTGCTCTGTGCTACTTGTCTGCAGTTATGAAATTTTCAAGATTTATACAAGGTCTACATATATGTATATATATGGTTTTGTGTAATTTGTGCAGAAAAGAGTTTGCATACCACTGAAGCACTTCAACCCTATGGTACCATCTAAGTATGTTGGAAATCATGTTGGAGTGAGCACGGAAACCGCTGGAACTGTTGTGCTGCGTTCCATTTGTACTGAGAAGTCGGGATTTTGAAGTTCCGAGTGGGAAATTTCAACTAGAACGTCCCATTTCAGAATTCTGAGTCGGAAAGTCGGAGAATCCTCTCCACCCGTGAGCTGACAATCAAAGATGGCTGACCCAGTTTGGCTAAGGTTAGGGTTGGGTTGGGGTTAGCGTTAACACTAGCAGTCTCGGTCTGAGTACAGCAGCCCAAACTCGATCAAATGACTGGCTTTGGGTTAGAATTTCCAGGGGAAATACAAAATATTATGCGATTAAAATGAAAATAATTGAGATTAATTAATTACAAAGCCTCAAATTAATTAGATAATTTTTTAAATCGAGTCCCACCCCTGATATATATATATATAATTTTTCTAACTTGTGCTTTTAGACTTCAACATACCTGTTTTTGACCATTTCAGCTGATTTCTTGAAAAGCCTTTTGTACCAACAACTTTTTCAAGTATAAACAAGAGGAAGACTTACAGAAAGGAAAAGCCCGTATCAAAGCATATCTGGGTGTTGACGTTTTATTTCAAAGAAGATTAGAGAAAACCATTTTATATCAAAGTCTGTACTGCATGTCTATCTTCAGCCATTTCATTTCTTTGTCATATAACATAATTAAATGTTTTACTTTAATATTGGTGGCCAAACAAAACAATCAATTTTTCACTGTGGCCTCCTGGATGTTTTCATTTACTTTTTTTTTTTATTCACTTTAGTGAAGTAATCAAATTGAATAAGTAATTATCATAAGCAATTCTAATTATCATATCCAGCAGGACATGAAATGTGGTGTACCTCACAATCCTTTAAATTCCTCTGGTTAACTTAACATCCAACCAGCAGCATTAACCCCTCAAACATGCACAAATCCACATTAGCTCTCACCTTCTGGTTCTTGTAGTAAAATGGATCAATATCTTCCAGTGGCACCCCGACAAGCTCAGGAGGGATGTCACCAAAGATGCGTGGCAGCTGCTTGCCTGCCTCCAGGTCGGGCCTGGGTTTGGGTGGCTGTGTGTTCTTCTGAGCCTCCTTGGTGCTCTTGGCCTGCTCCTCGGCAATCCTCCGCTCCAGGGCAGCCAAGGATTCGCGAGTGAACCGCCGCAAGCCATCAGGACCCGTTGGTAACAGCATGGCTGCCATCTTTTCATCCTGATTGTCCTGTACTAAAATTTACTTACAGCTGTATTCCAGTGTGAATACAGAGCAAGGACAGAGAGAAAAAAGAGAGAGAAAACAAACATGAGTTCAGCCTCATAGGCTTTTAAAATTCAGAAGAAGGCTTTTGGATATCCTCTTGTCACAACACCAACCAGCTCACCCTCCAATTTCTTTTTGTGTCAGAATAGAAAATGGACAAATAGATGGATGATATGACAAGTAGAAGAAGAAGAAGCTGCATGAGCTACCACACTTTTTCATCTGTCCTGCTAACCTGCCCTAATGTTAAAGTCTGTACTTTGTGTTTGCAGAAAGAAAAATCCACAAAGTTAATTGTCGTCGATTGACTGAGATTTGTTTGATCAGCATGTTATTTGACTTTGTGAAGGTTCATCCATACAGGATGTCATAAATCATGTCAGGGTAGTACATGTCTGTGTAAAAAGAAAATAATAAAAACAAAACTAGCATTCCCAAAGCTGGCAAAAAAGGACCAATTTGAGAAACAAAAATAAAATAGAGCAGGGTTGTATAATTTTTCTAGAGACAAAAAAAATGTGTGATTAACTGAATTTTACATGTGATGACCTGTCTAGCAGTTTTATAGTAATATATGTGGTAATATGGTAATAGTAATAACCAATCATGCCTGAGTCACAGACGTCATTATTGACATAAAATAGAAATAAAAAAGAAATAAATCAGTGAGGAATTCTGAATATTCAGTACATTTTCTAGAAGCTCTAACAATCCCATTAAAAGTTGTAATCAAAGGAATGTCCAGCATGTTTTTCTATTACTGAAGCCCTCATGTGTTCTCTCTTTCAAAAAAACAAAAACGGATGATTATGAAAGTTTTTCTAAATACTTAAAAGATGGATTACCTTCTTTTTAATGCAGGATTGTTGTCTGAGGCAAAAATGAGGCAGCCTTAGATATCTAAGCTCAGACTCCATAACTCTGATCAGAGATTTTTATGTTTTTATGTTAAGACTGGTCCATCTGGTCAAACTGCAATAAAGGAATCTTCAAGTTATGAGCATCAGGCTGTCAATTTATTTATAGATTTCTTGTATATCTCAGCTTCTATTGTGACATCAGTCTGTCAAAGCCAGACAGAACACTCTCTAAGTAACTTATTCTACTTGATGCTCAGTGCAGTAACTGCCTAATATATATAATAATATATATGCTGTAGAAATACAGTTGTAAAGCACTATATAAGTGCAAGTCTATTTACCATTTTTAGCATTTAAAGCATTAAAACGGTCAAATTCAACTGTGGAAGTCGACAAATTCTGCTGCATTGTATAATACAGTTTGAATATAATTTTGGTCGATCGGCAAAGCCAGTATACAACCATATGTCCCTTTCACTAGCAAAGTTTCATTCTGACATTTCAGCCAGTTATTTACTCATTTATTTATTTACTTTACCAGTGTTAATAACTGGGAAAGCTTTCCAAAGACAGGATTACATTTCTAATTTCCCTTTTGACAGAGAAAAACCTTTTTTTGTCACTTTGATATCGACTAAGCGTCACGTCTTCCTCCTCCTCTTGTCCTGAAACGCATTGATCCCTTCACACATCCAGCCAGACGCTGGTTATCTGCTTTCACCTGATCTGCTTATTTATCTCAGGTTGATTTCAGATCAGCTCACACTGAACCCATTGTTTTACCATTTAATTTCACAATGAGGTCCATTTGCAATGTCCTGAAGCAGATAAAACAGATTCAAAAATCATGTTATCGCTGTCACAATGTGACACTGTGGGACAGATCATTCAGAGAAACACAAATCCGGCATAAAGGAAATGATGCATAGACAGAGCAGTAAGAGGCTATGATGATGACCCAGTCTGAGTAATACACAATCAAACCGTATAATTAATCTGAATTTAAATGCACTGAGAGAAAATCTGCCAGCATGCAGTGTAGCGTTGCATGCCAGCTTACTTGCAGGAGGAAATGGCTGAGAAGTATTAAATTCAACGGGAGGATTAAAAAAAATGGTATTTTAGTTGAACAAAATTTAATTCCCATAACAGCCAGATGTGATATGATCATCACCACCTCAAATAATTAAGATAATTAGACTGGAAGTGGAGCAGAGCTATGAAGTGCACATCCACGCACAACTACACACGATGTGATTCTGCAGTGTGGCTTTTTTAAATGAGCATTGCTAAAATCTGATAAATAAAACAGGGATTTATGTTAATTTGGCTTTTCCAGAACTATTCAATGAACAAAAAAAAAACAAAACAAAAAAACAGTCTTTAGGTGATGTGTAGTGGACAATTTTAGTAATTAAAGTTTAAAAAAATAAAATGATGATTTAAAACGATCTTTTGTTTTATTGTGACTTCATCAAAGTTTAAATAAAACTGAGCATTTCAGAGTAATTACTGGAAATCTGTTTTCGATTGGGGTCTACAAGTCCTGATCACAGGACACTGAAAAGGGGTTTAGTTACTTTGCAACAATGTTTATTTTACACAGAAAATTCAATTGATCCATTCAATTGATCATCTTATAGCTGAAACCCAATGCATAAATGCTATTATTTGAAGATTTAAAGCTGGATTGAGGTTATTTTACTTACAAATGAACATTTAACACGTTCAAGCTTTTTTCCAAGAAAACAGAAAGAAAAGTTTCCAATGTCCCCGGTAAAAGTAGAAAACCTGCCATTCAGGGGAAAAAAGAATGGGCTTTAAATGAGGACTAATGTAATCAATACTAATCAACAGTGTTTTGATTACTGTGATTACTCTTAGAGTGTTTTCACGTACGTAAACTCAATTCCTCTTAAAGTGGACCAAAAAGTGGAAAAACGGAAACGGGAGTCTGCTCTTTTTGCTTTCAAGTTATGAATTAATTTGAAAAGGGACAAAGTTCTCTCTCTAGTCCACTTCAGATCTGAGTCCTTCTTCTGGTCCAGCTCTTCCTTTGGATCAGAAGATGACCGATAAAAGTGTTCAGTCAAACCACCTATGCTATTTGTTTTTTCAGAGCACGGGTCAGTGGTTGAAAAAGCATTTGACTCTCTGGTGCTGAAATCATCTTATGGACACCGTAGCAATGACCTTGAGAAGGAGTTTAAAAGTGCCCTCGACTGTGCAACAAAATCTGCATCTGCAGCTGCTAGAAGATTTCAGCAGACTGCAGCACTTCCAGATAAGTAATGTAAGCAAGAAACAAATCTAGAAATCCAACTTTTGGTACTATTTGTGTTCAGGAATTGACAAGTGTCAGAGTTTAGGAAATGTGATGAGTATTAAACAATATAAGGGAAAGAGGATCATTGATAACTGATTTGATACGTCTGTGAGGCCCTCTGTAAATTTGGTGACTGAAAAACCTCTTTGGTTTTCGGTTCGTTCAAAACTTTATTTGATTTGATTTTTTACTGGACTTCAACTCATTTCACTCATCAACTCAAAGCATCCATCTCAATTAGCTTGCAATCTGCAAACTTTAAAATTTTATAGCCTGATCCCATAATCTGAGATACAATTAGTACAGAGAAGCAAACAAAGTGGCAGCCACAAAGTTACAAAGTTAAAAAGAATAAACTGAATCGTCTCTTTGTCTGTTGTGCTCTGCTTCCTTTTCCAAACCTGAGGTCTGCGTTATCCATAATCTAATGTGGAAGCTGACACTTTGCCAAGATTGTGGCAGGTAAGGCATCATTTACTGAAACTAAGGCGCAAACAAACTCTTCTCTAACTCCAAACATCAAGGTTTTGTTTTGTTTTGTTTTTCTCTCTTGACTCCACACAAATCCCATTTAAAAGCCACAACATCTTTTTACAAAACATCTCACATATTTACAGCTTATTAGACTTTCCCGGGATTTACCTTCGATGAGTTGAAGTCACCATATCTTAAAAAAAAAAGTTCTACTTTTCTGAACTCTTCACCAGCTCAAAAACCAGCTCTGCAATCATCAAAGAGTACGCTGCCATTTTTATTGACCTGTAATACTCACTTTTTGCATTAATGGGACATTAACAAGACTACATGTTGTTTCACATTTACTACCCACAACTAACAAGAAATAAAAGTTATTCATGCAGTAGTTTGGTCTTCAAGCAGTTCCATCGCTATCCAACAAATAAATATTTGTTTATTTCTAGAAATGGCTCAGCTGAGGATATCTGTGTTGACATCATGAACCTCAGTCCTTTTCTTGGGAACCCCTTGCCCCTGCATGTTTTAGCTCTTTCTCTGCTCCAGCACATGTGGCTCAAATGCACAGCTCATCAATCTTGCCATCAAGCTCTGCAGAGGCCCGATAAAAAAATCAATTCATTTGAATCCGGTGCATTAGGACAGTTAGATGCAGGACAACTGTTGGAACAAAACTATGAAACTGTGTGGTGCAACTGCTCCACATTTTTTTAAAAAAAGGTGCAATTAAGCAACCTACAACTACGAGGAAAATGAATGGATTTGAAATAAAGGTTGCACCACTTAGAGAGGGTCAAAGTGTGCATGTTACATGTTTGCAGCTTCATGCTGGGATTCGAGGTGGACAGGCTGAACTGATGACCTACTTCTTTGGCAAAAGCCTTTCAATAAAATTACAGCAGATACATAGGTTATAGGAGGTACGACCTACAAAATGACACACGAGTAAAGTTATTACTATGACAAAGACAATGGCCTGATAGATTACTTTTCTGAGTTCAGGTATTTCAGCCATTTCCACAAATATTCAAAATATATTCAAAATCAGGGCTATTTTGAGAAAAGTGATCCTGACAGTCTGACAGTAAGCAAGATATTTAATGTTATGCTTTGGTTAGGATTTGTCTCATGGGTGTGATTACTGAGTTGCATGTCAACATATATTATATAACCTGTCATCCATCACATTTCAACTTACACTAAATATCTATGAATCGATTTCAACACAGTGAGAGTTAAACGCAGATTTTACCTAAAATACTCTTTTTAAAAAAATCAAACATATTAAATACAAAAGCATAAGTCACTTATCAGTGAGTTATTAGAAGCAAAGCAAAAGTAAGAGCCTAATAGTCAACAAATAATGCCCAGCACCATACGGGGACTTACCAATGAAACTCTGAGATTCTCTGAGATTGAGCACGACTTCCAGAGTTAAAATCTTTGGGATTCGGTAGAAGGAACAGCCAAACCCTCCGTGCAAAATCCATGACGTGAATTCAATGCCTGCTTCGCTTCATGGTGAACCCAAACTCCAATCAACAGATCACAAAACTGTCCTCAGAATCCAAACTTTTGCGGTCACAGCAGTTCTCTGAAGGCAAACACCAGTGGATCAATCACCCCGTGCAGGACATTTTAGAAGCTGCCACAGGTGTGATGTACAACTTGTCCTCTTGTCTGCCATTCATGAGGCTCCTCTGTACTCATCCCTCAGAGGAACAGTCCCGAGCGTGCAGAGGATGCTGCGCAGCTTTGGGAGCAATGCGCAGTGGCAGAGGCGCACCTCGGTTTGCCCTTGAACAAGAGAGCATGAGGGCGGAGGAGGATGCAACTGGACCACAGAGGATTACTGCTCCTATGGGCACCGCATGCCAAACTCAAACATGGCAGAGAGATATATAGACTATAGGCCCACTGAGGGAAGGTGGTCTACCACCTGTTTGGGAAACACTAAACCCAAGTTTACCTGGAGCTCTGCTCGTTGCGCGTCATCACAAAGTGCAATAGGATTCTTTCATGTAATCTCACGTAATCCAATCTTTAGACTATATGGTTCTTTTCATATAAACAAAGAGGCATATGCCAGCATACCTTTTGAGGATAGGTTTATACGTCATATTTGGATCTGATTTTCATTTTTTTTTTCTTTTCCTTTTCTTTTCCTTTCTTTATTTTTATTTTTTACTATTCTTAGGCTTTAAACGACTAAATATTGAGAGGAACTATACCAACATGTTGATGCAGGAAAGGTTTGCTGAAATATATATGTGTATATATACATACATACATATATATATATATAATTCCACACAGGCCTGTCCCATAGCTGTATGACATACAGCACCCTCTAGCGACCAACCACAGAACCGTCACGTGTTCAAGACAGCAGTACTCTATAGTGATTAGTGGTAACACTATTTTTATTTATTTATTTAAATGGTAAGAAATAGAAATTGTCAAAGAGGACACATGTCAAAAAATAAATCAAATGTGTGGGGTTACATACTGACAAAAGGAGTAAGGGCTATGTTCATAACAACAACATAAATGAGGCATCTTTGTGTGCTGTTTTAGATGTTTCAACTCGTTTACAAAAAAAACACAAAAAAAAGATAGCTGTAAATGTGGTATCTACCCATGAGTATGACAGTACTGATCACAACTTTTTGTTTGCGGCCACCTAGATCTGAAAATGTTATTCAGTGAGCCAATCACATGTGCAGGATACTGTAACATCACAGACCTCGATGAGAGAATCATCGAGGCATCGAGGCATCCAGCTTTCCCTTCTTTATTTCCACAATATGTCACATCATGCTGTATTTGCTGATGTAGTATTAAGCTGCAGAAATTGGAGTTTCAAAAAAGGAGATCAAACATCTACATATGTTTATGTCTGAAGTCAATTTTTTTTTTTTTTAATGAACCACTCCTACCTCAGAATCAGAATCAATATTGCTTTATTGCTTTTACTGTGAAGACATTCACAGATTGGAATTTGTTTTTGCTGTAGTGATGAAAACGCACAGGTCAGTGGAGATAATAATAAAATAGAATAAAATAAAAATAAAAAATAATTAAGAGCATGCAGAATCAAAATAAGAGATGAAGAACACTAGAAAAATATTTACAAATGTACAATGTGCAAAAACATATGTGTGCAAAGAGCAGATGTATAAAAGAGTCTGTGCCGAGTCTGAATCTGTGATTCAGGTGATGCTTATGAATCTGATGGTCGAGGGGAAGAAGCTGTTCTTGTGGCGGGCCGCTCTGGTCCGGATGGACCGTAGCCCCTGCTGGAAGGGAGGGGGTCAAACAGACTGTGTCCAGGGTGAGAAGGGTCAGCCACAATTCAACCTGCACGTCCTAATGTCCTTAAAATATACAGGTCCTGTACAGATAGAAGGTTGCAACCTTCTCTGCAGTGCACACAATGTGCTGCAGGCTTTATCTGTAACTGGTGGTGGCCCCAGCGTACCACACGTGATGGAGGAGGTGAGGATGAACTTAATGATGGCTGTGTAGAACTGCATCATCATCTTAGTCAGCAGTTTCCTCAGCTGCCACAGGAAGAACATCCTGGGCCTTTTTGATGAGGGAGCTGATGGTCAGCTCCCACTTGAGGTCCCGGGTGATGGTACTGCCCAGGAAGCAGGAGTCCACAATGGAGATGAGAGAGTCCATGAGGGCAAGGGGGATGGTGGGGCTGTGACTCTCCTGAAGTCTACCATCATCTCCACTGTCTTCTGTCTTGAGCTCCAGGTTGTTGTTACTGCACCAGGACACTAGACAATCCACTTCCCTCCCGTAGGCAGACTCATCTCAGTCCAAGATGAGCCCGATCAGAATGGTTTCATCTGCAAATCTGAGCAGTTTCACAGACTGATGGCTGGAGGTGCAGCAGTTTGTGTACAGGGAGAAGAGCAGAAGGAAAAGTGCACAGCCCTGGGGGTGCCGATGCTGATGGTCTGAATATCTGAGACATTCTTCCCAGCCGCATGCTGTCTCTGGTCAGTCCCCTTGTGTATATCTGTATAATATTTTTCAATATGAATAACAGAATTAAGGATATTAGTAATACATATCTGGTTTAATTATGAAATGTTATGTCATGATCTTCTTCTTATCTTTTTACAAAATAAAAAATTAAACCTTTTCAAATAGTAAGAATACGATTATTGGACATCTTAAATTACCATTCTTAGTTGTGAAAATATGTATATTTTCAGAAATGAAGAATGTCATTAAAAATACAAGTTTTATTAATGTGTTCATTGCCACCGTACATCTGTTTTTATGGTGACATACGACGTCTATGTATGATGTAGTTAAGACTACATACTGTTTACCACACACAAACAGTACAACCCGGAACTAAAGAATTCTAGTTTGTTTCCGACGGCACACTTTAAGAGACGTGTCAAACGTGGCCAATCTTTTTTTTTCTTTTCTTTTTTGTTGTTAGTTTCAAACGGTTCCATATATCTAACGTTAAAAGCTGCAATCAAGTCTAACAGCAGTGTCACGGGAGGATTAAAGGCAGTGAGAGGCTGAAGTCATAAGGTGAGTTAGCAGCACAGCACGTGTCAACAGTCATCACAGTCACAGCTTTAAAAAGTTTGAAAACCTCTTCTTAACTCTGGTTATTAGTCTCAGAGTTGCTCTTGTATTGTGTCCATTAAAAAAGTAGAATTAATGTTAGAAATATATTTACCATGCAGAAGCTTCATAAAATAGTTTAAAAAAAACAAACAAACAAAACGATGCGATGTAAGATTTTAACATTTTGTCTAGCACTCTGTAGACCATCTTTATATCGCCTTAACAGCTCTGATCAGTGAGAAACAGCACATCTGAAGATGTCCTGCAGTGTCAGGTTTCAGAGCCCCTTCTCGCTCTCTCGATAGTCATGCTGCTGGTGGACCCTGGTGTGTACATCGGTGCTGCAGCTGATCTCAACGACAGCCAGGCGTTGGTCGCTGCATCTGTCACTCACATCCTCTCTGTGGACTCTGTGGACCCGGGTCCACTGCTTCCCGCTGATGGAGACTTTTCCAGGAAGTGGATCAACATCTTAGATGAAGTGACAGCCGACCTTCTCAGTCACATGGATGCCTGCTACATGTTCATTGATGAGGCTGTGAAAGGAGGCGGGGCTGCACTTGTTCACTGGTAATGGACAGATGTCAGCACTGGGTCCACTACTTTGTAAAGGTCACAGACAAAATGCACGACACTTCTTCCTCTTTTGCTTGTGTGTCAGCCAGGCCGGTCGGAGTCGCAGTGCAACCATTGTGACTGCCTATCTAATGAAGAAATACCAGCTAGGCTTCAGTGAAGCATACCAGAAACTGAGGAATATCAAACAAGATGTACAGTAAGTTTGTGTCCATCTGATATTTGTCTGCACTGTCTCCTCTCAGAAAGGACAGTGAAAGTTCAATAGAAAAGTTTGGTCAAATCACATGATTTCTTGTGTAGTCAAAAGCAAAGATACTTAAACAGCAAATAGATATTAAGATAAGAATTGCACCATATATTCAGAAATATTGAAATGAGAGACTTAATCAATGATGTTCAGTTTGTAAGCTTTCGTTTTGTTCCATTGCATTTGCAAGATATTAGATACAATGGCATGTGGGTGTTTCAGTGTCAACAGTGGTTTTGAGGAGCAGTTACATCTGTATGAGACCATGCACTGTGAAGTGGATACATCCAGCCCTTCATATAAACAATACAGACTGATCAAGATTGCAGAGAGATACCCAGGTAACAGAAAATATGCTTCAGTGCTTGTGCTCATGCTTTATTTTGTCATAGTCTTTATTTTGTGTATCCCTTTTTTGTGATTGTTTTTTTTTTTTCCTTCTTGTTCGTTGATGTGTGTGTGCGCAAACAGAGATACAGCAGGTTCCTAGGGAGATTTTTGCTCTTGACCCCGCCCACTCCAGCTCTTCTGAGGTGTCCTACAGATGCAGGAAGTGCAGGTGGGTTACTATGGTTACTGAAGGCTCCAAACTGAATTTATCTTTGATTTATTGTGATGTGCCTGGGTAGCCATCCCGATTCTTATGTATGCTAAAGAAACTGCCTCTGGATGCTGTTGGATCGGCATACAACCAGTCAGAGAAATAGAGCATGTGACCTTGGCAGAGTGACAACCAGACTATCCATCCATCCATTCACTCATTCATTAGGGTTTAGGGATCAGCTGGAGCTTATCCCAGTTTTCTTTGAGCGAAATGTAGAGATACACCTTGGATAGGTTGCTGGTCCAACGTGGGGCACAACCAGAGTATCAACAACAACAAAAAAGACTTTCAGTGGAGTAGGAATGCTGGTGAATGTTGTAGGTTCTGCAGTAAAAATGTTAATCCATTGTTAGCAGATCTGCAGTGAAAGTCTGCCAAACAGATTGACTTTTTTGTGACTATTCAGCCTAACGTTAACAAACCAGTTGAAGAAACTAATTACCTAAAGAGGCATTCATCCAGATAGCATAAGCCAGGGTCAAAGTTCATGATGCCACAGTCCTGGTGGAAGCCTGGTCAAGTTATGATGATTAATCTTGTCAAATGGAAGAATAAATTGCAGCATTAACTTCCACCCCTTCCTCTCTCCTCTTCAGTCGAATTCTATTTCGTGACTCCAGTATTCTCAGTCATGCAGTGGGAGACGGAGCATCAGCCTTCATTCACAAGAAGTCCAGTAACCTCACTGGTCAGAACACACTCACCCTGTGTACACTCACTCTGAAAATCACGGTGCTTGTCATTGTCATTTGCAGTCGGAAAAGCAACAAGAGTAAGCACTGACATGGAACATGTACCTGCTCATGAGTAAAAATGTCAGATGTCTTTTGTTTTAGGAGAAATCCAGTGTACGTCGTACTTTATTGAGCCAGTGCAGTGGATGGAACAAGCCTTAATTGGAGTAATGAACGGGCAGGTAATACACAATTACTCCCTCACCCATGTGCACAAACTAGACTAGTGTCGGGTATAAATACAGAGCTTTTAGCCAGAAATTAAATAAACGCCCCCCCCTGCATATTATTTACTCAAGTACTCAACTTTTTTTTTTCCTGCCTTTGTTTGCCTGGCAGTTTTTCTCTTTTACATTGGTGGCAGGGGCTTTTAGCTTCGTAAATGGTTAGTTAGATCAACCTTTGCTAATTTACATCAATGTTTCTTTCCTCCCCTCTTTTCTTCCGTGTGTGTGTGTGTGTGTGTGTGTGTGTGTGTGTGTGTGTGTGTGTGTGTGTGTGTGTGTGTGTGTGTGTGTGTGTGCGTGTGTGTAGCTGCTCTGTCCTAAATGCAGCTCCAAGCTGGGCTCATTCAGCTGGTTTGGGGATCAGTGTTCATGCGGCCGCTGGGTCACACCAGCCTTCCAGCTACATCACAACAGAGTGGATGAGATCCGGCAACTTTACAAACAGAAATAATACACAGATTGATTGTAGTTCATGCAGGCAGAAAGAGAAACATATCAGTCTCAACACAAAGAACAAATTTAAAACCTTACAAATAACAAAGAAGCAGTTCAAAAAGGCTTTTTTTTTTACATAGTGTTCTGTAATGCACATGTAAATAAAAATATCTTATGTAAATATGGAAATGCAAAATCTCACTGTCCTGAGAATTGTTTTATTTCAGTGTGTGTGTGTGTGTGTGTGTTTCGTGTTGTATATAATGTAGACCACAACTATGAAAGCATTTGGTGTATTTGAAAATTTGAAAATATTTAGTATCCATCTATCCATCCATTAATTTCCACTTTAGCAAAGGGGCCCTGACCTTCCTCAACCTTGTCACCTCCTCTAGCTCCTTTGGGGGAATACTAAGACATTCTGAAGCCAGCCAAGAGGCATATCTCTTCAGCATGTTCTGCAGTAGTATTTATTTCTTAAAGATTAATTGTAGATGGTTATTGCTTGTAGGGGTCTGTGGTGCAGCAGATCTGAAGAAGCCTCTGACTGAAGACACATTGTTGCTGAATCACTGTGTTGTAAAGAGGATGTTGACAGTTGCCCAATCAACTCCAGAACAGAGACAGTCTTCAAGAGTTTCTTGTCACTGGCTCTGATGCTGCTGCCCCAATAGATAACCACAGGACGGAACTCTTCACAACAGACTTATAGAATATATGTAACATCTGGCTGCAAACAACGAAGGACCTTAGCTTCCTCAAAAAGTAGTCTGCTCTGCCCCTTATAAACATCAGTGTTGTCTCCAGTACTGTCTGTTGTTCAGGTGAACACCGAGGCGAACATTTATACTCCTCCACCATCTCCATTTCTTTTCCTGCGTGACATAAACCTGGATTGCCTAAAATCCATAATCATCTCCTTTATTTTGTTCACCTTTAAGATAAGATTATTGCTCTCACACCATGCTAGAAAGCAGCCCTCCAGTTATCTTTGATCAGTGTCTTGTCCATCACTAATACACCCTACAGCTGCAGAGTAATCTAAGTAGTTCTGCAGATGACAGGACTCCTGACTTGAGCTGGAAGTCTGAGGTGTGCAGACTGAAGAGGAACGGTGAGAGTACAGTCCCCTGTGGTGCCCCTGTGTTGCTAACCACATGTTCAGACACACAACCATTCAGTCTCACAAACAGTGGTCTATTTTTTCATGTAGTCAGTAATCCATGTGATTGTGGACCACTTGTGTAACAATAACAATGTTATATATGTAAAGAATTGGTTTGAAAATAAACTTGCCATTAAAACACATTACAGTAACATTGCAGCTATGCATCGGATTTCAGAATCAGAATTTACCTTATTAATCTCGGGGATGGGGGGGATTTAAAAAACAAAAAAAAACATTTCTCAAGATTTTCGAGCCCATCGGGTCGATCCAGGACTGGGGTGGCGCAGGCATCGGTGAAAATACATTACCCATAATGCTCGGGTGAAATGTTTTCTTTTTTTTCCGGATGTAGCATCACATGAATTGACTGTCAACATGCAAGATGGCCACGCATCACAGGCAGAATGCTGCTGGGCGGAGGAAAGTCCAGGTAACGTACGAGAGTTTTATAACCGACGAGTGACTTGGAACGGCCACATTAGGGGGTTAATTTTAAACAGGTGCATCGCCGGTTATCGTCTGGCAGCCGATAGCACGCGCAGAGGCGCCGCCGTTGTTATGACTCACGGTTGAAGCTGGCTAACCCAGCTAGCTTAGCTCATGTGAGATGTTAGCGTCCTATGCTAGCTGGTTTGTCTAAATAGTAACCCTTCAATTTCTCTTATAGATCTGTAACAGTGGCACCTGTGGGCTGTCTTGTAACAAGACTATACATTTTGCCTGTTGTCTTAACGCGATGCCTTATATCCGCTTTTAATGCTGGTACAGCGGTAAGGATGGCTAACATGCACTGTTTCCGGCTCCGTCTAATTGCTGGAAAACAAACGGACGCGTTTCAGTTGTTCTGAGGTGCACTTGTTGACTGAAACGTGAACGGACCTTGTAAATCGGCTCATTTCGAAAAGGAATAAAAAATTTACTCTCTCTGCCAGTGTAAGAGTTATATATTTAGATCCCCGCTGGTTACATATTCATGCTCATCAAGCTACAAGTTCTGTAAGGAAATACCCCAAGAGTCAGCGAGAGCAAGCATAGAAGATGACTCACAGTCAGATAACGCGGCAATAAACATGAGAATGGACACTACGATGTATTGGATGTGACTCAGTGAAGGATAGGGGCACGGCCTTAACCTCTAGGGTTAGAACTAGACAGAATAGTGCTCACGGTAAGAGGAAAGAAGCGATAGAGGTTGAAAATAATATAAAAGAGGATAAGAAACTTCAGGTCTGTCCATGTGGCTGGCAGAAATTAAGGTCAGTGAAAGGCCTTAGAACGCATCAGGGGAAGATGAAGTGTGTAGCTAAACTCCTGTCCAAAGACAGGACAGAATAGCTGAATTGATCAGTATATATTTGGAAGTCAGTTAATAAAGGAATCTGAACGTAATATTTTTATGTTTAGCATTTGGGTCTGTGCCTCGTAGCCTTATTTGGAGTGCATTTGATTATTTTAAAGTCCCTGGAATAGTTGTTAATTTGATGAAGGCATATTTCCAGGACATTAGGTTGTGCATAAATATGGGAGTTTTTCCAACAGAATGGCAGAGGTTAGAGATGGGTATTATGACAGAATGCACAATTTTTTCATTAGCCTTTACAATGTCAGTGGAAATAATTATTAGAGCTTCTAAGTGGGGTGTAGGTGGGGAGAAAGATGCAGAATGGGATGCAGTGCCAACCAGTTATGGCTTACATGGATGACCTGAGACTGGTCATTACAACAATTCCATATACAAAGAGGTTACTTGAAAGGATTAATATGAAGTAGGCTAGCATGAACATTAAGCCCAGTAAGTCTAAGAGTATAGCAATATGTAGGGGGAAGTTAAGTGATAGGAAGTTTGTTATTGATGAAGAGGAAATTCCAACTGTTTGAGAAAAGCCAGTGAAGAGTTTAGGCAGGTGGTACACTGTAAATCAGAGTGATAAAAAGCAGGTAGAGCATGTTTGGAAGGATGTTGCTGAAGGTCTGGGTAGAATAGATAAATCAAGGCTTCCAGGAAAGCTGAAATTGTGGAGTTTGCAGTTTGGGTTGTCCCCACAGTTGATGTGTCCATTTTTCAATTTATCAAATTCCAATATCCACTGTAGAGAGAATGGAAAGATTAGTTAGCGCCTACATAAGGAAGTGGTTAGTTGTTCCTAGGTGTCTAAGCAGTATAGCATTATAAGGGAAAGGAATATTGCAGCTGCCAGTATCTAGTTTGACAGAGAAGTTTAAGTGTACCAATGTCAGGGTAGAGCTATTGTTATCTGGGAGCAAGGATGCAAGTGGGTGAAGTGGGTGTGGCCGACTTGACTTTGTTTGTTTGGGACCATGCAGGTAAGCAGGTTTGTGCTTGCTAGCTGTTGGAGAAGATAGTATTTTTATTGTCACTACCTGGAGTTTGTATGTGGGTTGTATGGGTTTGTTGAAGGTGACAATGCTGGTTTTGGGTTGTGGTAGCCATTTTGTAAGGAAGTATCCATTTTGTTGGAAGTACAGTGGAGGTAGCTATTTTGTAGTGTAGATAATGGAGTTTTTGTTGAT
Source organism: Arrhamphus sclerolepis (assembly GCA_037176975.1). NCBI lineage: Eukaryota > Metazoa > Chordata > Actinopteri > Beloniformes > Hemiramphidae > Arrhamphus > Arrhamphus sclerolepis. The sequence goes on from JBAMYA010000009.1 coordinate 6,359,662, forward strand.
CTTGTTGGTGGTGGTGGAGCAGTGGGAGCTGGCATTGGGGGAGCCACCCTGGGATGCCAGAAATCACTGTTTAGCCTCATGGAGGTGTAGTGGGACTAACTAAATGAAAAACAGACAAAAGGAAGTTCCCACCTGAAGACCCAGAGACATGTCAGTTTTCACTGCTCACAGGGTATTTATGGTACTACTGGCTGTGGTACTACTGATACCACTACTAAGTGTTCATTTTTCATCGAGAACACATATTTCTCCACGCAGAACATAACAGTAGTAGACTAGTCTAGTTTAGGTCCAAGGGGACACCATGCCCCACCTGCACACTGGACATAACAACTTAGTAAAAGACCTTGACATCATAAACACTCTATACTGACTTCTAATCCTTTCTATAGAGCACAAGTTTCTTGTGTTTATATTAATGTACAGTGCAAGTGCACGAAGCGTGATACACCTTCATAGCAGATGTGCTATGGGCTAAAGCAAAAGTTATCCCGGTGTTCTGACATCACTCACGTCTTTGTGCCACAGGTGTCTTACGTCATTAGAGACGAGGTGGAGAAGTACAATCGGAACGGGGTAAACGCACTCCAGCTAGACCCTGCTCTTAACCGGCTCTTTACCGCTGGGAGGGACTCTATCATCCGGATATGGAGTGTCTACCAACACAAAGTGGTGTTCATGCCCCTTCTTATATTATATTCAAACTATTTTATTTTCCATTTATTTGTATCAGTTGTTGCTTGCATTTAGTTATAGAGCTAATGTCCTAATGTCTATTTGTTATTGCAGCAGGACCCATACATTGCGTCTATGGAACATCATACAGATTGGGTTAATGACATAGTTCTCTGTTGCAATGGGAAAACATGTGAGTTTTTTGTTTACAATTTAGGTACCGTGCAATTTAACCTTTAAGCATTTACTTTCTCACATTCTGACCATCACTCCCCTCTTTTCAGTGATATCTGCCTCATCAGACACAACGGTGAAAGTCTGGAATGCACATAAAGGATTTTGCATGTCGACGTTAAGAACGCACAAGGACTATGTAAAAGCTTTGGCTTACGCTAAGGACAAGGAGCTTGTGGCGTCTGCAGGTCTTGACAGGCAGATCTTTCTTTGGGATGTGAACACACTAACGGCTCTCACTGCTTCCAATAACACTGTCACCAGTAGGTTTTTTTTTTTTTCTTTCTTTTTTGAAATAAAGCCCTGTGACAGTTGTGGCTATTTGATTTCTGATTAGGACTGATTCTCCTCTTTCGAAACCCAGCGTTGAATGCATTTTGTCTCCCAACAGCTTCATCTCTGAGTGGGAACAAAGACTCAATTTACAGTCTGGCTATGAACCAGATGGGCACGGTTATTGTTTCTGGGTCCACTGAAAAGGTTTGACTTTTCAACACGGTGACATGCATGCGCGCAGAGGAGAATAAAACACTTTCACATATCCTGTTGTCATCCCATTTTAGATATTCAGTTATAGCCTTTAAGTAGATTTGAAAACACTTAGATGACAGAAAAGCATTTTAAACCCTTCAGTTGTTGTGAAGCTTTTAAGACATAAGTATCGGTTGCATGTGCAATTTTGACATTTTATCCACAGCAGTTTATATGATTCAATATGCATATGCACCAAGTCACAGAATTCCTAACATAATTCTCTTCTTTTTTCTTTAGGTTCTGAGAGTTTGGGATCCACGAACATGTGCAAAACTGATGAAGCTAAAAGGCCACACAGACAATGTGAAATCATTGCTGCTGAATCGAGACGGCACTCAGGTGACTGACACAAAGTTATCAAAAATGTTGGAGCTGGTAAGCAGAGAGGAAATCTTAAAATCTGACATCGTTCTCCCCTACAGTGCCTATCGGGCAGCTCAGATGGCACCATCCGCCTCTGGTCACTTGGACAGCAGAGGTGTATTGCCACCTACCGGGTACACGACGAAGGGGTGTGGGCCCTGCAGGTTAACGAGGCCTTTACGCACGTATATTCTGGAGGCAGAGACAAAAAGATATACTGTACTGACCTTCGTAACCCAGACATCCGCGTGCTCATCTGTGAGGAGAAGGCACCAGTGCTCAAAGTAAGCAGTCAAAATGCTTTCATGTGGAGAGATCACGCTGCTATTTCAGCAACTTGTCACAATGGCCGACAGAATTACCTGAAATTGAGTAACTGCATGGATTTCTGGAATTGTTTTTCTTTTGAAAGATTATTATTGAGTAGGTCTGCTCTCATCTATTTTCATGTTTTAACTGCCCTTTACCAAATCTATACTGTTTTCTGCAACTATGCTATTTCTGTTTATATTTTCTGGGTCTTGTGGGAATTAAAGCACGTGTCTTTTGAAAAAAATATATCATGTTAGTAAACAAAACCAAAAACAAACCAAAGTTGAATAAAACATTCCTGAGTGTACCTGCTGTCCATTTGGAGGTACTCAGCTTTCTTGCCATCTCTTTCTTTTGCTCAGATGGAACTGGACAGATCTGCTGACCCACCCCCAGCAATCTGGGTTTCCACCACCAAGTCATCCGTTACTAAATGGGTAAGCATGCATGACTCATCTGAGAGTCAACTGTCAGCGTAATAAAGTCTAGATGGAATCTGATCTTCCTGCAGTGCATGTGAAGTTTTAAACCAGCTTTCCTATTAAATGGACAATAAATAAAAGATGATCATTAATTTATTTATGTTTGGTGTGTAGTCTCTAAAGGGAATGCACAACTTCAGATCATCAGGGGAGTATGACAATGACTGCAGTACCCCTCTGACTCCTCTGTGTACTCAGCCTGAACAAGTCATAAAGGGTAAACTTGTGTTTAAAAATATTCTCCTTTTTATTCTGAAGCTAACAAGAAACGTAAATAAATACATCTCAATGTTTGCAGGAGGTGCCAGTATTATTCAGTGCCACATTCTGAATGACAAGAGACACATACTCACCAAGGACACCAACAACAATGTGGCATTTTGGGATGTTTTGAAGGTACACTGGGCACTGTGTTTATTATATTGCAGATATTTAATTAAGTGTGATTATATCTATCTCTTATTTGGTCTTAATAGAAAACTCTTTTAGCTCCTCATTGGGAAAATATCTTTAGGACCTGCAGGAATTTTCATCATGTCACTGTGTTTATTTGGTTCCCATTTTCCTGATGTGTTGATGAATCACTGTAGAAGTGAAGTGAATTTGTGTTTTTTTTGTTTTTCTTTTTTTATTTTGAAGTGACCTAATGTTTTTTGTTTTGTTTTTTTCTTTCAGGCATGCAAGGGTGAAGACTTGGGAAAAGTTGAATTTGATGAAGAGATCAAAAAGCGTTTCAAGATGGTCTACGTGCCAAACTGGTTCTCTGTTGATCTGAAAACTGGGGTGAGTGGCAAAGCTGATACAGGAGCTTCTCAGTTGCTCTGGCTGATAATGACATCGCTCAATTCACAGATTCCTCTGTAGATTGTTTAATATGTTTCACACTTGTATTAATTTACTCCCTCACTCTTCTTACAGATGCTGACCATCACTTTGGATGAGAGCGACTGCTTTGCTGCCTGGGTATCGGCAAAGGATGCAGGGTTTTCGAGCTCTGATGGATCTGACCCAAAGTGTAGACTATCACATTTTATAAACAAATATATGTTAAGTAATGCAGCACTGAAGCTTCAATGTGACATTGAAGAATTCTGATAATTACTTTTTGCAGTGAACCTGGGTGGACTGTTGCTCCAGGCTCTGCTGGAGTTCTGGCCCAGAACTCGCATCAACCCTATGGATGAGGAGGAGAACGAGGTGAACCACGGTAAGGAGTTTTACATTTTCTGAGACGAAATCAACCAAATACCTGCAGTGGTGCAGATGCTACGTGTCCACAAACACGAGTGGGCTTGGTGATGTCCGTGAACGGTGTCAGTTCAGTTTGTGTTTTCGTGTCTACAGTAAATGGAGAACAGGAAAACCGGGTCCAGAAAGGAAATGGGTATTTCCAGGTTCCACCACACACACCTGTCATCTTTGGAGAAGCAGGGGGCAGAACTCTTTTTAGGTACAGTGTCACTGGAAAACTTTTACCATGTAAACATCAGAATCTTGTGGGCGCCGCCTTGTCTTGAAGATAATGTTAATAGGTGACGTACTGATCAATTGCAGCTCTGCGCTGCTTCTGCTGGTGCTTTGTTGTTCTGCAGGTTGCTATGTAGAGATTCAGGTGGAGAGACTGAATCCATGCTGCTGAATGAGACGGTCCCACAGTGGGTTATCGATATAACTGTAGATGTGAGTGCCACTGCTGTTTTAATTTTTTCTCTTTTAAATGCATACATATATATATATATATAGTCTGCTGTCTTTGACATCATTTGACCAAGTGCTCCTGCTCCCTTCTTTTTTGTCTTCATTTCCATCTTCTGTCACTTGATCCCTAACCCTTTGTTTGTTTGTATAAACAAACAAACAAACACTCAATCTTTAAATGTTGGTGTGGACAGTTCAGACAGTTCAGCCACAGTGGTTTTGTCTAATCTTGGTTTGAAACGTTGCTGGGAAAAAAAACATGGTCTCATCTCATTTGTCTAATGATTACTTCCTTGTCTCCTCTTTCGACTTGCTTCCAAACCAATCCTACCAAAATATTGTGAAGTGTGCCTCAATCCCTAAAATTATTAATTAATGAGCCCGATCTTCCTACTGAATCATGAGTCTGACATCTCCACTAAATGGGTTTAGATGAGTCCTCTAGCTGGGTGCAAATGGTGTGAGTGAGAGTGGGCAACGGCATAGTGGAAGTACCGCAGCCTCGAGTGATTAGCTGAACTGAGTGAATGACGGGCTAAACTGTAAAGCCAGCTGAACCGAGTCCTAGACTCCAGCACCACTGTGGTCTCAAAAGCTCAGGAGAACCCCGACTAAGGATACACCAGTGAATCTTTCACTGAAAGTCTTTAGGGATATAGACTGCAAAGAAAGGGTCCATGACACATTAATCTCACATTGTAAAGTGAAACATAAATAAATTCCCAAATTGTCACATACACTTATGTTTATCTGACAAAACTATAATGTTGTACAGCTGTAATGGAAGCTGTGGTTAGATTGTGTTATTGTGTCTGATATGAGGTATTGAGATATAATGAGTTGATGAGGAGTCGACCAAATGCAAACTGGGAAGTGTGGCTGTGATCTCTGGCTGCACAGAAATGTGAATCAAAGCCAACATTCAGAACTTATAACTGACATAATCTTTCCTTTTTCAGTTCTATAAAACAGAGTTTCGTGTGAACTCTATATTCAGAAAATCTTTTAATTGGTGAGCATATTTGCACCAAAAACCTTGTCAATCATCTATGAGGACATAAAAATAAAACAATTGATCTTTAATTAGCTCAAATTAATTGATAACTTCTAAAAGACAAAAAAAATGAAACTTTTGTATGAATATAGTCCATAACTGACTTGTTTTACATGATTTCGTGCTTGTGTTTTACATACATTGTCCCTCTCCTCTTCCAGAAAAATATGCCCAAATTCAACAAAATCCCGTTCTACCTGCAGCCCCATTCTTCATCTGGTGCAAAAACTCTGAAAAAGTAAGTTTGGGATTTCATGCATTTCTAATATTTTATATACATCTGAGCCGCAGAAAACTAATTGACCTTTGCTGACATGAACTCTTATAAAGTGCGCTGCCATTCTTTAGAGCTTGTTTATTACCTTCTGTGCGTCCTGCAGGGACCGTCTCTCGGCCAGCGACATGCTCCAGGTGAGGAAGGTTATGGAGCACGTTTACGAGAAGATCATTAACCTGGATAACGAATCCCAGACCACAAGCTCGTCCGCCAATGATAAACCCAGCGAGCAGGAGAAAGAGGAGGACATGGCCATGCTAGCTGAGGAGAAGATTGAGCTTATGTGTCAAGACCAGGCACGTTGACTTTCCTTTCTTAAACAGTACATATCTTTCCCACTTTGTATCATACAACAGACACAACATCGTTCTTATTTTATTAACCTCTTCTCTTTTTTTTGTTTGTCTTTTAACCAGGTTCTAGATCCCAACATGGATCTGCGAACAGTTAAACATTTTATCTGGAAGAGTGGAGGGGACTTGACGCTTCACTATAGACAGAAGTCCACGTGAAAGTCATCATTTTTACAACCAGAACTCTTTGTCATTTGCCAATCACCACCCACCTCTGACATGTAGTACCCTGAACCTGTTGTGTGGTCAAGACTTGCAGTATCAATGAGAATCCAGTAAATTTATGAGGACGTCATTCATGGTGTGTCATAGAGACATGACTTGAGCAGTCTGGCACAGCCAACACACTCCTCGGGGAAAAAAAGTGGTCCATACTGGTTCTTCAACAGAGGAATGGACTGTTTTTCTGGATTTATGCATCTTTTTCTTCCTCATGTCTTTTTTTCTTCCCTTTCCGATTGGCATTTATTTAACGCGACTGAAGTTCCAGTCTGTATTTGTGTCTGTGTGTTCGCACATAGATGTAGTAGACTGTTTGCTCTGCTGCATTCCAGACGTTCTGCATCACATCGCACCTGTTTCAACAGTATCATCAGTGTAGGAGTACACCTGGTCTCTGGGTAGCATCACAGATTCTGAAATTAATCCTCATCTGCTCTGTTAGCATCCACTGTCTTAACTTGAATTTACCATTTTCTCAGATATCTCATTATTGGAGAGCCTGAACCTCACAGAAGAGAAAAAAAACACTTGTCTGTCTTTTATTTTTAGCCATGTTGTTCTCCATGGAATGAATGTGATTTTTTTTTTTCCTTTTTTTTGTAAATATACATGCAACTGTTTTGATTTCAATGAATTCTTTTTTTTTTTTTGCTAAGTTTCTTTTTGTTGTTGTACAGTTTCCTTCAAAAACCGACAGTTATTTTCAAAATCCTTAGAGCACATTCATGGTCATGAAGGTTATGTGATTTGGGTGTTGAATTGCATTTGTTATATCCACTGCAACCCAGAAATTGCAGTTTAAAATTTGGAAAGTGTTTAAAAGTTTTCCAAGTCATCTTAACAGTTGGAAAATTATATATAAGGTATATATCTTAAAGGATAACCAATGCTTACATGTTGTGTTTGGCTAATGAGCAGTGACTTTGACAGTGGGGGCAGTTCTAGTGTATATTTCATTTAGATTTAATAAGGAGAAATGTAACTTGAAGGGGAGTAACGTCCAAGAGAAATGAAACATCCGACTGCTGTGGGCAATTCACCAAAGTAAAATAAACGCTAACACCTACTTCTGTCTTGGGGTGTCACCAAACAGAACAACGGATCTTTTCACTGTACGTTTTTTGGAGTTAGTTTTGCCACATGTGTGTGATGCCATAATGGAAGATGTAATTAGTAAGCTCTAATTGGCCAAAAACAGGATATGTACTACAATTAGGCCATAACACTGCAATATTCCTTGTTGTAATAATTTGTGAAATATGTATATTTTAGGCATTCAAAGAAATAAATGGAATGGTTTAACAATGACAGATCTATGGAGATTAGAAATGGATATTTCTTGAGTTGGAATGTGTTCAGCTGATGAGGGTGAAATAAAAACAAAGGATACTTTTTTGAAAGTCAAGTCACATGATTGTTTAACAATCAAAGTTTTTTCCCATTTCACATTCATCAAGACTCCGCACTCATTCCTAATAAAACAAGCAATTCATTAATAAAATCTGTAAAAATACTTTTTTCTCATTTCTACACTAGCACCTAATTTCACAATAAAAAATACTCAAAGCCCCATTAAAAGAAGAGCAGAAAACAATTACTCATCCAGAGTACTCCCATGTAACCATACATAATTATGAAGGGCTTGTCCTCTATCTTAAATACATTACAATGTCTTTAGACTTGCAGACATTACTAATTTAGTTTTGCATAGATTATATAGTTAAAGAAAAAGAAGGGTGATATAACTAGCTTTACAGCAGTAAAAATCAATTATGACCTTGCCACAAATTACACTCCTGAAAAAATTTACAATTAAAAATAAAGACAGTGTTTTAAGACATTGACCTCACTAGATTTTGTGCAAAAACATGCACCAAGTATCTTTACTCAATTTAAAGCAGCACAAAAAGCTTTAGATCAAGGGGCCCCTGTACAGGCGTAGAAGAGAAATTCACTAATGCACTGATTTTCTTGTCTCCTAATCACGTCTGCCAGGATGTCCTCTGAAGCTCTGTGGGCTAAATTCATTATTGTTGATGTTTGCAAGTAACAGTAGCCAGAACTTACTTTGGCTGTTTTTCTTTTGTCTGTAGCACAGACCGCGTCAGGTACACATCACTTCTTAAAATAAAACAAGTATTCCAGCCAATTAAATTAAATTAAAACTCATATTTGAACATGAACCAAAGTATTTTTTGTGCTGCTTTAACAAGACAAACGATCCAAAATCCAGGGCACAATAAATGTGCTCTGCAATTATAGTTAAAAGCTCTGTCTGCATGATTATAAGGTAAACACTGGTTCTTTAAAACATCCTTCTTTAAGAGATCTAAACATGCACCACTGAGAAGACTTGACTTTTACAGCCATCAGGGTTAGCTTTGAAGATGCTGATAGTGTTATAGCTATGACGGTGCAGTTGTGCAGTAGTAAGTGGATGCATTCAAGTATTTATGACTTCAGCGTATCAGAGGTAAAGTTGCACTACCAGTGTCATCTAATTTTGCACCGAGTAGAGAAAAATATTAAAATAACCCTTTTTGGTTTGCAAATAAGCAGTAACTCAATTCTCATGAACAAAACAAACTTTCCTACTCTTGTCAAACTGCTGTAGTGTTTCCCTGTAGTGTAAGTATTTTTGGTAATGCAGTCATACTCTCGTGTAAGACAGATTTGATCAAATTAAAGAGAGAAATTTCTAGTGCATAAACTGTCAATATAAACTAAAAATGTGATTGTCAACTCCTCATTGTACTTTTGTTCTCCTTACATCCTGATGAAAGCTTATTCAGTGTGCAACTCCTCTGGTTCCTCCTCGTGGTGCTCATGGTCACACTGGTGAGCAGCAGCCTCATCTGTGGCCTCTGCAGACTCCAGCGTGTCCTCGACGGCCTGAGGAGGATCATCTGCAGTGGAAACATTCTCAGCAGAGGTTGGGATGAGGTCGATGGCAGATTGGCAGGGAAGCTCTTCTGCAGAGTCAGAAGGCTCGACAAGAGGGGGAGGACAGTCCTCGGAGAAGGACAACACACCTATAGGTGGACTTGGGCTGCTGCTGGACTCATTGAGGGAGCTCTGTTGGCCTGCGGTCTCTGTCATCAAGGAGGATGTTTCAGTAGGTGGGATGCCTGAATTAGACAAAGTGGCAGGCGACACAAGAGCACCAGTGAGGTCCATTGTTGCTTGGGAGTTGAGCTCTTGTGGATCAGTGTTTTCTGCTGCTGCTGCTGATGGTAGGGAACTTTCCTCCAGCTCCTCTGCATATGAGAGAATCAGATACAGTCTGAATCAGCACCAGAGGTACATGAAAGAGTTGTGTCAACACACCCCATTTCTCTCCCAATGTTTTCCTTTTGGCTGATCCTTACTGAAAGGTGGATAGGACAGTGTTACCAGATATTGGGACAAAAACAAGCACAACAACCAGATCTACAACCATGTACAAAAGGAAATACTCCTTTTTTCAGTTCTAATGTTCTACATAAAACACAACATGATGTCAAAATGTGGTATCTGCACAATCTGATGAAAAACAACATATGACATATTACACAGAGAATACTTATTTAGTAAAAACTAAGTACACCCCCACTGCTTCCATCAGAATAGAAGCTACGGAGTACAGCAAAAATGGTATCCTCTAGTGCCAGTCGAAACCGGTCGTTACCACTGCATTTAGGGCTTTTGGAAGATACAAAAACTTGCGGTTTTGAGAACGAAAAAAGCAACCTTATTCCCACTTAGGGAGGCGCTGATTTAGTGCGAAGGGAAGAACAAAATGGGGTAGAATTCAATTTGGCAATGAACAGATCAACACTGACTGCGAGTGGTGATCCCATCTACTTTCCCTGAAATAAATGGAGGAAGCCACAAGTGCAGAAAGGCCCGGGTCTGCAAAGCCCAAAAGGAGGGCGAGTTCTGCCCCCTTTACACATCATATTCAGTGGTAGTCAGGTAGCCCCTATTAAGAGAGTAAGAAGCAGCCAGAAGCTGATAATTAAATTACAAATGATTAAGTACTGAATAAACCATGAGCGTATGTGATCATTTCTCAGGTTTGAGTTAATGCATTTCAAAGAAAGGAAGATATCAGCAATGAACCAAAGAAGCAATTGTTACTGGCTATTAATCTGGAAATGGTTAATAGACCAATTAAAAACAGTTCCAAGTCAAGAATTGGAACTGAAGAAGGGTGTAATGTCTTTCTTTCAAATTGACTGCATTAAAAACAAAGAAAGTTCCCAAAAAAAAAGCTTCACCAACTACTATTTCAGAGATTCTGTATCCAGTATATTATCGATTATGACTATTTACTGTATAATGTTGGCATCACGTAAATACAGAGGGTGGATCTTTTTAAAGCCTTGACATACAACTGTACAGCTTAATATGTATGTGTTTTTAAAAAGCTGTGATGGATGTTTTTGTTACTTTCTGAGATAAAAAATAAAGATACTTAAAGAGAATAGAAGGTATAAGCTGTGGCTTCTGCCTATACTATTTTTATAATAATGCAATGTGTTTAATAAGACTGAAGTTTATGATTAATCTTTTAAAACATTGTAAAAAATCTTTAAAAAAAATATTTATATACATGACTTTTTTCATTGTGATATTTCAGTCTCCAACATGAGTTACCTTTAAACAGTAAATGTAAACTACTGGATTTATACCACTTTTCACAAAATGCATCAAAACAGGAGTATGCCTACAAATGTACATTATAAATATACGCTGCACACAGCGTTTATGTTTACATTCGCTGCCAAGTACAATTTTAATCCCGGCTTTCCAATATTTCACAAAGTCCTCAACTTTATTGTCAAAGTAGCAAAGAAAAAAAACTGATCCTGCTGCTGCATAGCAAACTATTTAAAAAAATATATATGAATGTTGTTTGTTTGGTCAGGCAAAATACTCATCTGGAGAAAGCCCAAATAAACAACAAACAAAACAACAAGCAACTATCCCAAAAGAGAAAAAATATATAAAAACACTATACTAATCACTTTACAATGAGAAGTAGGGGGACCTGGCAATGCTGCTGCTATCAAGACTTGTGTTTACTCACCAACACCTGACATTTCACCATCTTTCTCCTCATGCATAGTCAGCAAAGTGTTAGTCATGTCGATTGATGACATGGAAAGATCCAGCTTGTCCACCAGATCTGCAGCATCAAGGTTGACCGCTGCAACTTCAGAATCAGAAAAGCCTGGAAGGAACAGCCCCATGCATGTGTTGAGGACAACTGCAAGAATACACAGTGAGTTTAAAACATTGGGAAAAGATGTCTGAACTGACCAGGGTCCATGACTCTCTGAATGGGTGGAGGTAGTGGGGCTTCCTGGAGAGTGACCTGCTCCACATCTACCAATTCTCCACTGGGGCTTGATGGTGCCATCAGAGGAGCCTTGACACAAATGAGAAGGACAAATATTGACTCACTCAAATATGAAGATCAGCTGTTTTCTTTCATCTTTCCCTCTTAGACATGTACAGCCATAACTGTCAGGGCAATAGTTAAGGGACCATCTTGGGCTTTAAAACTTTTGGGATACTTTCACACAAAATAACTGTCCATATTTGAAAAATGAAGGCGTACCTCTGTGTACCCATGTGTAGGTAGCTGTGGGGAAGGTTTTTCCTCTGGAGCAGGGGCGATAGGCTTCTCTTCTGTTTCGTCAGGATTTGCAGGGATGCGGTGCAGGTACCCGTAACCAATCCCACAACCCAAACTAAAAACAATTTAAGTACCATATTAAGTTATGTTGTGTAGCTTGCAAAAGAAAGTTAATAGATTATTTTGAAAATTATTTACATCCCATACCTGCCCTCTCCTCCCCATGCTCCATTGGGTGTGACCATCACCTCTCTGCAGGCATCTGTTTGTGTGTTGTACACCAGCAGCTTCAGAGGCTTCCCTTCATGGGCCTCAACAAGCGAAAAGAAGTCTTCTGACTGTAAATCGGAAACCCAGAATTTAACTACACATCAGATCATAGGTATGACTTTTCAAATATAATACTTATTTGCTCATGTTCAAGAAACACAACAAACAACATGTAAAAAAATTAACATAAGTGGTGATGTGTGATTTTATAATAAATCTTACATCTTGCAACACCTGATCTGCACCAACAATGTAGTCACTGTGAGGCTGAAGCCCTGCCAGTGCTGCTGGTGAACTGGCTTCTACATCCTAGGAGAAAGAAATCACAAATAAAGACTGAACAAGACTCAAAGCTTCAGCTGGTTCCAGTGTCTTGAGGGCTTTATCACAGTGGTGGGTTTTTCTGATGCAGCTCACCAACACATGCCACACGTTTTCATTGGCTCCTTGGTAACTGCAGAAGCGAACACTGGCACCCAGCAGACCCTGGCCTCCCCACATGTTGCTGGGCACCACCTCCAGCTCACGGATCCTCATGGTTTTAGTGCTGTACACTTCCATCTTCACTGCTTTCTCCATGTTGGCTTTCAGAATCTCCTTTAACAGGTCCTTTTCCTCATTCTAACATACAGAAAAGACAAAATTATAAATCAGAATGTGAAGCATGTAGCAGGAACGTCAGACCCAATATATCACCCTGGACCACATCAACATTATGATTAGTATCAAATGGTTTGTTGTACAGGAACTACAGGGCTATCTTTTTTTCATTTTGTTTTCATATCCAGCAGGTAGATAACATCATGTAACAAAATCAAGATGCACTGCAGAACATGTAGCCCACTTGTAGTCCATGAAAAGGTATAAAACAATATAACATAGGACTGTAAGTACATGACACAGCTTGCCAAATTACGACAGAACATGATGTGTAAGGGGGGAAAAAAACCCTCATTCATCTGGCGCTTTGCACACCTTTGCCTTTCCTGTCTTCCCCTGCACTAATGGCTTACCCCAGTTATTCCAGGTAAAGTAGACAGGATCACCACTAGTCTAGTGTTGATCTTTTCCTTGTGAAAATGATGGAAACATAGCCTGGAATTCTTTGTGAAGTTTATCACATCAACATTCATTCCTATCTTGTCCTTCCCCTCATACCAAATCAGTGTCTCCCAACATCTTTGGACCACTTTAACCACATTACATCAGCCATGAAGGGATAGGTGTGTAGTTTCACTGCTTTGGATCTTTTTGATGTACAATCTGCAGCGTCACAATTGTACACTACGGCTGCTTGAAGGTAGAAAATCATGTAAAATGAATGATATGCTTTTAGTAATGGGCCGTTATTATATTCTGACTGTTTGCATCCACTGGTATTGTTGTCTTTGTTTTTGTGCTTTTATGGACTGTTTTATTTGTGTACCTGTTCTATGATTTTATTTGTTACCTTGGGTTTTGATCATATGAAGCACTTTGTGAGCCTCTCTCTGTGCGCAATATAAATAAATTTTACTTACTTACTTACTTACATATGTCACTTTTTTTGGTTTGTTGCTTCCTTATCAGAAGTGGATGCATCTGCAAAAAGCCCCAAATGCCGCGCGTTTCGACTGTTACTTATCTTTGTGTGCATTTCTCGGGCCAGATAAAATGAGGTGGCGGGCTGGATTTAGCTTTGACACATGTGGTGCAGACTATCATTAAACTTACTAGTCTTTTGTTGTCCAAAGACAGAATGAAGTCAAAGAATGGCTGCAGTCCAGCCTTTTCTGCAGGGGAGTTGGGCTGCACCTGTCAACAAAGGAAACTTCATATAACAAGTGGAGTCTCATCTTTGCACAGAATTAAACCACCAGATAATCAGTTTTTAACTGTTCTGAAATATCAAAATAAACCTTAAGTACATCTGATTACTTCTGAATTAAATCAAGGTCTTCTCCATCTGCTAATATACATTTATTACTATTACTGAACTTTATTTTAGGCCAATTATTTAGTTTTCTACGATAGGAACAGTCCAAAACTCCAGACAGTTGTTTTTTTTTGTAAACAAACACAATGTATATATTTCCATTGACTCATCAGTCAATCCACTCATAATTTATGCATAATAAGTAAACAGTGTTGTCATAGTTTTCTTGTCTGAAGTAGATACAGCCAGTGCACATGTAAACATTTGTTGTTGTTTATCAATTTGTTCTCACGTAGAATATTATTCTTAAAGCGTATTTCTGATTAATTAAGTAAGTGAAGGGCTGTTCCTGCCACAGTAACCGTAGCAACAGGAGAGTAGTGCCACCTCATCAGGTTTAACGACTCCGCTAGCTGCCTGTTAGCAGCTTTGCTGCTACCCCAGCTTCAAAACCGGACTCATTTTATTCGTCTTACGCCGTGTACGTGATATCCGTACGTTCCTCCTTCGGGTCCTTCTGAACTCTGTGACAGCCCCATGCCTATTAGAAAAACTGAAAAATAAAAAAAATAAAAAAACAGAAAATAGAGACAGAGAATTACTGCGGCGCGAACTCCGCCACCATCCTGCTATTAGCCCAAAGGAGTGGAGCGTATTTGCGTTCGAACCAAAGGCCGCCCGCCGACAGGTCGAACGCTGGGTTAAACGAACGTACTCACGCACAGCGCATGCGTACATCAACTACATACCTAGAAAACAAGTATACTCTTATGATAGGCCTAATAAAACTTCTTAAAATGTTATAATTGTTTAAGAATTTAGTCATCATAGAGATGTATAAGATTTATATATTACCTTTTAATTTATAAATGAATCGTGTGATTTATTGCATGTTTCTGTCATCACCTTAATGATAGAAATATTTTTGTTCTTTCATTTTTGCCACACTTTGTTATGTAACTGAGATAATCTGTTAATGAAAATAAAATAAATTAGTTGCTTTAAGAGAATATGTTGATGTTAACAGTGTTGCAATATTTGCAATTTCCATGGAAACAAATGTAATTATATTCAGAATAAAAGTTTATGATAAACATAATAAGCGATTAAAAATAAAGTCCAGCATTTTTAAATTGTCCAAGTACTTAAGTGTTTATGTGACCATCCATTCTAAAATGTTTTAGACCTATCTCTACATGTCATGGCTGTTATATGACCTAAAACTGTACTGAACGACGACGGATGAGGCCCATCTCATTTACAGATGGTAAGAGAGATCTGAAAGCGGGATGTTGCCCCTTGGTGCTACTGTGTCTAGTATGTATATAACAGAAGTGGTGTATGAGTGTGTTTCGGTTTATTAAAACTATTATGTGCTACATAAATGAAGAGGTGATGTTTTATTGGAGTATAATGTTTTTTTTAGCCTGTTTTCTATGAAACCTTTTTTTTTTCATGTACTGTAAACCCAAAAACCATTTGGAGACCATCAGACTAAATTAGATCCTGAAATAATAAATCTACCAGTAACTGTTAAAGATGATAACAGCAGAAAAGCAAAATGTTATGTATAATAGTCTCTACATGTTCTGACTGACTTTGTTCAGGCTCTCCTTATTCATGATTCCGACAATTAAATGAATATAATTAACAAATGATAATAAGCAAAAAAAAACATTACTCAAGAAACAAATGTGAAATCAATGTTTAAATAAATAAAGGTGATTTATTTTACAACACCAATAGAAACATTACCAAAACATTTTTTTTCAAGGCATAAGGGATAATCAACAGTGATGAAAATTATTCACAACCCAGAGTGAACTCATATTTAAAAGTGAATTATCCTTCCTCACCTCTTAGCCCCTTTTCAGCATCTTTATCCCCCTTCCTAGTTGACATTAGGTTATATCTCCATCATCAAGAATATTGTATAAACATTAACTACGACAATCAAGTGTTGCTGTGAACATGGTAAAAAGGAAATTACATAAACATGTCAGATGCTATTATATACAGTCATGACAATGAAAATACACCCTCTTTTGATTTTAAGGTCTTACACACCAGGAAAAAAAGATGGTCCCTACTAGATAAAAAAAAGAGGTAAATACAGCCTCAGATGAATTACAACACATGTAATTTCACACTGTCTGTGTCATTATTCATAAGCAAAATCTAAGCCAAAATACAGAAGCAGCGTATTTAAAAAAGAAAAAAAAAGAAAGTACACCTTTATGGCTTTTATTGGAATCAAGAGGATACAACAGAAACCAAGTGCTGGTAACTGAATATACTTGATGATCTGATCATCAGAAAATGTCAGCAGTTTTGGAAGAATGCTGCTTCAGTTCAACGAGGCTTGAAGGTCTATTTATATTTATTTATGCACAGCTTTCTTAAAGTCCTGCCATTGTATTTCAGTGTTGGGTCTGGACTTTGAGCTGTTGCAAAACTTGATGATTTTATTCTTTTTCAGTCACTGTTGTAAATTTGCTGATTTGATTGCAATTATTGTTTTATTTCATGACTCAGTTTCATCCAGGCTTTAGGTGTCCGATACGTTTGACTAAAGTAAAACTTTAGAATAAATTTATGGTGACTAAACAATTTCAAGGGGTTCAGGTTCTGTGGCCACAAAACTTGACTGGAAACAAGCTTCTAGCTTTGAAAAGTGGGAAACATCATTTTCTACAGCAAAATTTTATTACTAACATATAAGAGTAGTACTCTTGATAATTAATTCTCTCATATAGGCTCTTGATATGTCACAGGAATGCTTGAAATCAGCTAAAGATGCTGTGGATCCGTGGGTTCTGGGCCTGGTTCTGTCAGGCCAATCAG
This sequence comes from Arrhamphus sclerolepis, assembly GCA_037176975.1. Taxonomy (NCBI): domain Eukaryota; kingdom Metazoa; phylum Chordata; class Actinopteri; order Beloniformes; family Hemiramphidae; genus Arrhamphus; species Arrhamphus sclerolepis. Next base: position 6,376,518 of record JBAMYA010000009.1, read on the forward strand.
AGACTCAAGGAGGTGAGTGCTTGACTCATACTCTGGTAGATTTACGGAGCCGAACAGCTGAAACGGCTGAAAACTGTCTGGACATCTGTGCTCTTTGAAAGAGCTGTGCACTGGTCCAGAGGGATAGTCGCTGTTAAAGAACTCCAAGTCAGAGTCGGAAGAGAGGCTCAGGTCCATGTATCTCCCAAAGGAATAGTCCACAGTAGGCGAAGGGGTGTTTGGGAAGTCTTCAAGAGAGTCATCATCAAAGAAGTCTCTGGACTGATTCGCATTCTCATCAAGATAATCTGTCACTAAAGTTCTACTTGTATTGTCTGTGAATGTGATGGCCGAATGTGCTCCCACATTGTCAGTAGCTGTGTTGTGATTGGCAGAGCTGCTGCTGTGCTGCATCAGGGGTTCTCTCATTCTCTCTCTGTTACTTTCAGAGTCACAGAGGCTAAGGGCAGAGGTCAAATGTCCATCAACTTCAGACAGATTCTGACTCTCACTGAGGAGTTCTCCTGCATCTGAGTCAGAGGAGAAACAAGACGAGTCGGTCATGTCACTGCTGCAGCTGTTCTCCTCAACTACCAGCCGCTCTGGGATGAAATGAAAGGATGGAGCTGCAGGCATAGTGAGAGAAAAGCCATCTTCCTCCAAGGTAAACCCAAAGGGACAATTCTTATCCTGTGCTTTCTGCTCTAAAGGGACCTCATCGTGGACGTCCCCATGAAGCTCCTCTGGTGGCCCCGTCTGGTCCTTTGTGCTCAGTGTTTCATTCTGCTGCTGCCTCTCCAGCTCGAGTCTCATCATTGTATGAATGTAATGGGTCTGCACACGCCTGGCGTCAAACTCGATGCGCCCCTCTGAGTTTCCACAGTTGTCTTTAGTGCATCCACAAGGGAAGCTTAAGCGATCCACCTGAAAGAAGGGTGAGAAAATGAGAATTTCTCAGATGTGTTTACAGTTGGGTGTGGCTTAAACAGTCAGTTACAGTAAACTCAAACTCAATCGATGTGTGCCAGATACGCCTGCTTAACCACAACGACAAGTGCAAAATTTATCTAAGTTTCAGGCACTAAAAACTGTCCTCGCTCTATATACGCATGTAGTGTACAGACCTGGCACCTGATGCCTGCCAGACTGCATTCACAGGTCTCTGGTTCACAGAAGCCCTGACAGTTGCATCCACAAGCCTCTCTGGAGAGCCGCAGCACATGAAGTTGCCTCTTCTCCTCTTTGTCAATGTGCTTCACCCCCGCTGCATAGAGGATGGCTTGCCGCTGTTTAGAGGAGAACAGCTGAAGGAAACCCCCGTCCTCCAGCTCACTGTCACTAATGTCGATGTCAGCATCTTCATTTGGGACTTGGTCTATAGTGAGCCTGTCTGCGTCTTGTTGGTCAACAACCTGACTTGTGATCAGCTGCAATAAGCACAACAGATGCAATCAGACAAGTTCTGTGGAGATGATCACTGTAAACTAGAAATCATCCAGTGCACTCACTTTGTGCTGTAATGCCTCCAACCTCTCTTGCTTCAGTTTTTCGTTGCGCCTCTCTCTGCGCCTGCGGACTTGTTCCAGTGCATGCTCTTCCACCGTGTACCTCTGGATGGCGCTGTGTTTCCACACCATGCCGAGAGTGGCCCCTCCACGACTGGGCACGCTTGTGAAGCCTTGGCAGCGGGGAAACGTAAACACCGTCACATGGTCAAAGCGCACGTTGCTCTGCCCCTTTGTAAGCGTCCGCATCTTCACGATGGACCGAACTGGTTGTATTAGAAAAGGAAGGAAAATAAATGACACTAGAACATAAGGTAATTACCAGGTTTAAAGATTACAAATGTAAAGTTTGTCTTTTAGTATATTCCAGATATAAACAAATATTTGAAAGAAGAAAAAAAATCATTATATACTAGAAAGTTTACACTTCAACCAGTATTAAATGTCATATTCTTGTTATTGGTAATCCTATTTGCTGAGAGTTAGTGTACAATGTTTCACAACTATACAACCTCTGCTTTACAATACCGTAGAAGTGTCTTAATTGTTTTTTAACTTGATGCACAATTTCTGGAAATAACTAATGGATGCTTGATAAATTAAGGTCTTGAACTCTTATGAAACATGTGCAGGTCTCTAAGTGGTCACAAGGGGACACTACAGGTGCTTTACTACAGCGGTTAGAGTAACCAGTCCAGAACACAAGCGCAAAGAAAATACCAGGAAATGGACAGATATACAGTACAGAGAAAGAGACAGATGTAAACCAGTTTCTGGCTGCTTCTACTTTTAGATTTACCAGAATGTAATTAGATGGAAAGATTACAATAGGTTATAGGTTACTGTTGGCCGCAACTAATAGTGTGACCTTCAGAGATGAAGGTTGAAGTTTAGTTGTGAAAGTCAGTAAAAGACTGAGAGCTGCCTCACACTCTCGTTGTTTAAACGCTTCCCCCACTGATTCTGTTACACCTGGAACAAACTGTAAAGACCATGTTTATCCTGCTCAGGAGATTACTGTAACCTGTCTGAAGACATCATCTCTACCCTTCTGTCTGTTTGCACATGAGCGTCCACGCTGTGTCTCTCCTGCCTCTCCTCCCACTCTCTCTCTCTTTCTCAACCTGTATCCTTCTTCCTGTCCTCCAGTTTTCTGTGGGGGTTAACCAGCTGCCATACCAGGATTTGTCTACGCCTCATTCCAGATATTCTGGAACTGTTTTTCTTTTTTTCCCTTATGGAGCTTTCCACTGCTCCTCCTGATTTGCTTTTTCTTGCTCTGTGTGTTTATTTTTCCTTCAAGTGCTTGAGTTTGCTATTCTATGCTAGTTTAATTTGTTTCGCTGTCCAGATCTTTGTGGTGGAAATGGGGGTCACATGGCTCAGCTTTCATTCGTTTGGCAGCACGCCGATACTCTTTTGAATCTAATTGTCACTTTTATTTATTTTAAATTACACCAGCTTAACAGTGTACACTGTAAATTCGAACGCCATGCCTCAGAATTTTGCACCTTAACTGATTTGAGGGTCTAAGAACAAAGGGACTCAGATACTCAGAGGCTGAATGATTTGCAAATATAAACACACATTTTACTCACAAAAGATTATAGAAAACCATTTTGTAAGAAAAACAAACAGACTAAAAGCAAGTTTTATCCCATTTTAAATTTGATGGCAGAAATACATCTAGAAATCTAGGGTATGGGCAATAAGAGGCTGGAGAAGGAACTGCTATGATATACCGGGAGGAAGACGTTCAACTAATTAGATTAATTAGCAACAGGTCAGTGCCTGTTGCCTGTTTAACAGATGGATATAAAAAGAGCAAAGAGAGGCGGAGTGTGTCAGGAGTAAACATGTCATCAATATATAAAACACAATGAATATTCGATGCCCGTGATCTTCGGCCCTCAGGTGGCACTGCCATAAATACAGGCATGATTCCTAAACGAAAATCTGTCACTGGGCTCAAGAACACTTTGAACATCCCGTCTTCTCTGGGCCAGGAGTTTTTTGAAATGCACTGAGGCAAACTAGAAGACTTTCCTGTGGTCAGAGGAAAGGAAATTACTAAATCTTTTTTTTTTTCGGAAATCATGGACGATGCATCATCCAGACTGAGGAGGAGATGGACCATCCGGCTTGTTTAGGGGGAGCGTTATTCATATTTTTTCATCATTTATTATATCATTTTTTAATTCTGTTATTATTATTTTATTTTATGTTCCTACATTTTAGTAGATGTTGCGTTTTGTTCTGTTTTTATTCTTTTATTTTGTTTCTTCAGGTACTTTGCTTATATTTATTGTTGATTTAGTTTTTTTTTTTTGTTTGTTTTAACCTGTACAACGCTTTGGTCAACTGTTTTAAATGTTCTGTTAAAATAAACTTGACTTGACAAGGGGCAGCATTCTTTACCCAAAACTTCAGCAGCTGGTCTCCTCAGCTCACAGACGTATATGGACCATCAGAAAAAAATGGTTAACGTCGCCCTGTTTCAACTTGTTTCAGACGTGTTGCTGCCATCAAAGTTAAAAATCATCTTTTTTTCCTCAGATAGTACTTTTTACTTGACTTGGTGAATAAAATGTGGTTTATTGATCCATTGTGTTCTGCTTTTGGTTACATTTTACACAGCACTGCTAATTCTTCAGAATTGGGGTTGTATTTTTGTCACTACAACTGATGAATGATCGCGTGTGCAGCTTCATGGTATTTAAATAAAGCCATTTGATACGACTTGTTTAAAGTGACCCTGCTATTCAAATTGCTCCCACAACTTCCTATTGCTGAGGCAAATAATCTTCTACACAACCAGGCAGCCAGGCCAGAGGCAAGTCATTCTCTTGGTGTTATCTGAGCGACCCTAAAGCTAAAGTTTTGATATCAGTCAGTCATAACTCCTGCTGCAGGGTGATAAGAGACACTCCTACAAAACACTGATGGAAAAAAAAAAACAACAGGCAGATAAGGGAGAGGTTTGCATTATTTGAAAGAAGAGGAAAGCAAATATTGGTCACTGATTGGCAGACTTACTGGGCAAACTGGTGGGTGAAGCAGGACTGTGAGGTGTGAAATCTTGGTTCTCAGAGGATATGCCTTCCCCATCGGACTCCAAGTCAGAGGAAGCAGGGGAGGAGAGGGAGGATGGAGAAGAGGACGAAGAGTAGCAGGGGTTTCTCTCTACCTCTGCAAACTTTCTCTTAAGAGTGTTTCTCATTGTTCAGCCGTGGTTGGTGTGCATTCTGCAGGGGAAACAGGAGCATTGGTTTCAATGACTAATATTCTGCTTTAATTAATACCTGGATTGAAAATATATAAGAAAGTAATGTCATGCATTTTTGTATACATATAAAAGCACTTATTTTAATCCCTTAGAATCATAAGATGAGACGTATGTATGAAATGTTTATGGAATTAATAGAAGAAGGGCATTTCAGCACATGGGCACTGATGCATTTCAAAACTTGTTTGAGACACCAAATGTGTGAAGCACCTTTTGAAACTAACAGCTGAGGTAAATTAGAGATCTTTCCTGCCGCAAGCCGCACATCTGCTGGTTCAGGCCACAGGTTTATTTAGGCTAATTACATCTTGGTAGTGATTTGCCTACAAACTAATGTTTCAGATGTGAACTACAAACTTACTCTCAGTTACACTATACCCAACTCAGCACTTAAGAGAGTTAAAAAAAAGAAAAGAAATCAACAGCTCTTCTTCTATTCCCTGCAGAGTAATTAACATTCCAGTGATTCCTCAAGTTTTTTTTTTTTTTGAGAAGAATACGTGGAGATGGACTGTCCAGTGTGCTTTATGCTCAAGGTTAGGAGTTCAGTGGATCAAGTTGCTGCTATTTTTGGATATGAGCATGGAAAATACATTCAAACAAGGACAATTTGAGGAAAACAAACATCAGTCTAAAACAGAGAAAGATTCAGTTTTACATCACAGAAGTTGGGAAATGCAGCAAAAGTTCACATTATTTGAGTTATATTGATTTTTCAATAAGGAGTAATTATGACTGAATGGATATAAAATGTCTCGAAATGTATTATTTTTATTACTTAAGTCTGACTGATTATATCGTTATCAGAACTGCAACAGTGTGTTGTGGCTGTTAGATCTTAACACCATTAAGATCCAACTGGTATCAGTGGCACAACGCAGGCAGGGAACACTTAATCCACTAAGAAAAGTACAGCATTTGCCCAGTAGGTAAAACAATAACAGCTCTCCTTGTCAGTAAGGAATGTAAACCATTATGTAACTTTGTCTGCACTATATGCCATTGTCCTCAACTAACACACAGTCGGTCATGGTTCAGAAAACAAGACTGTCTACAGCAAGCAAATACCTTCAACCAGTGGAGCTGTGTGTGCGCCTGTGTGTGTGTGTGTGTGCGCCTCACCAGGGCGTAGCGGTACCTGTTTGTAGTTTTACTTTTTTGTTTACAACAGAGAGGGGGGTGAGAAGGGTGCCGTTATTTTCTGTTGACCACAATCTTTGCCACAGTATCTACAGAGCATCATGTAAGTGGACCCTGTATGTGTGATTATCAATAAAACAGTCAAAAGTATCTATGGACAGATGTTTTGTTTGGACATTATGTGTTGGACACATGTCCCTACATTAGCCTCTCAGCGGTTAATTATTGTGCTGGATAACCGCGAGCACCCTGTGGAGGGTACAGAGCTGGTCCAGTGTTCTACGGCCGGGACGAAAACCGCATTGTTCCTCCTGGATCTGAGGTTCGACTATCGGCTGGACTCTCCTCTCCAGTACCCTGGAATAGACTTTCCCCGGGAGGCTGAGGAGTGTGATTCCTCGATAGTTGGAACACACCCTCCGGTCCCCCTTTTTAAAGAGAGGGACCACCACCCCGGTCTGCCATTCCAGAGG
>JBAMYA010000009.1:6388525-6411509 GCA_037176975.1 Arrhamphus sclerolepis
GAATTCACTGAGCTCCTGAGAGCGACCCATTCTTTCACAAATGTTTGTAGAAACAGTCTGCATGCCTAGGTGCTTGACTTTATACAGCTGTGGCCAAGGCAGTGATTGGAACACCCACCTGATTTACATTATTTGGATGGATGAATATGAATATATATATATATATATGCGTGGTAGTGTAATGGTGTGGTGGATAGTTTCTTGACACACTTTTCCCTTGCAGTAACTGAGGTTTAATTGTGCCTATCCCTTTATGACCACAATGTACCCATCTCCAGATGGCTACTTCCAGCAGGATAATGCACCATGTCGCAAAGCTCAAATAATCTCAAAACTGATTTCTTGAATGTGAACATTGCTTCACTGTACTCTGATGACCTCCATAATGGCCTGAAAGCAGTCTAATAGAGCACCTTTCGGACGTGGTGGAACAGGAGATTCACATCATAGATGAGCAATCAACAAATCTGCAGCAAGTGCACGATGCTATCATGTCAATATGAACCAAAACCGCTGAGGAATGTTTCCAACACCTTGTTGAATCTAAACCATGAAGAAATAAGGCATTTCTGGAGGCAAAAGGGATTCCAACCCAGTCCTACCAAGGTGGCTCTGATAAAATATTTCTAGTGTTTTTGAGCTATAAACACGGAGTTTTTTTTTAGGCCAAACAGCCAGTGAGCACAGAAAATGAAAAGATTAATATTGCACTGTCTCCAATTTTAAAGATATGTCCTCGACTGCAATGGCAATGAATCTGAGTTCAGGCATCAGGCAAGTAGAGCATCAGATTAACAGATGGACAGACAGAGGAATGGAAAGACTAAAATGCCCCTGAGCTCGAGCTTTGATCCCCTTGTTGATACCCATCAGTTTGACAAGTCAAACAAAAACTACTGTAATGCCTATTGGTCCTAATACTCCATCTACAGGACGGACAGGTTGTATCAACCTCCACAGTCAGGGTAAGTACATTATGAGAGAATGACCCACTTTGGCTTGGATCACTGTAGTGTAAAGCATGTGTGTTTCTCTTCCACTGACCTGTGCAGGCAGTAAACCCCAGGAAGACAGAGCAGCAGAAAGATGGGGAAATTAATAGAATGAAACTGCAAAAACAGTAAAAAAAAAAAACAAACATAACAAAAATATACCTTTGAATACGTATTAAAATGTAAGTCATAGTAGAACATAGAGTACATCCAGAGTGTGGATCCTTTCTGAGAACCTGGTAGAAATTACTCATAATGCATAATGAAAGTGCTTTGCGAGACTGGTAGTTTATAGCACAGTGACACTGCCTGGACAAAAATACATCTGAGCTTTACCGTTGGAGTTTCCGCTTCCTGTGCGTGATTTGCATGTGTCAGCGGGTGGTTGGTCCTTTTCCACTGGCACTTAAGCAGAACAAACAGAAAAGTCATGCAGCAAAATTAATATTTCACTAGAGCAGTGCTGCAATACGTATTTGTTGACCAGTTTTGACAGTTAACACACAGTTTTTTTGTATTACACCTTCCTGTGTTGTTTCAGTCTAACAGTGCAGCAAAATGCAAACTAACCCGTACCCAAATTTGATTCTTTTCACTTGTCACGCAAGTTACAATGAAGTGATCTTCATGAACCACTTTCCTCAATATTCTCACGTATTCATATTCTGTGTCTAACAGGTGAACATATCACCTATCTAGAGTCAGGGAACAGTGAGAACAAACCATTAGTGTGCTTTTCAGTCCACAGTCCACATTACATAACCTATAGTTAACCTACATTGTTGCAACCTCTCAGGTTTCTACAACTGGCTGTTGTGGCCCAGTTTCCTCAGTCAAGCTGTGCCAGTGATGGCCCACATGCAACAATATACAGACAAAGTCAGCTGCAGGCAAGCGAAACTCTGCCCCAGTTTCCCTTCGCTTCCTGTGAATTCTGTCAGAGGGATTTAAATAGATAGATAGACGGACAGACAGAGAGGCAGATAGATGGATAGATAGGTAGACTCTCATCTCACATTTTGACAGTTGTCACCATGGTCACAGGGGCCAACATAGCCAAAGCGTTTCTATTTTAGAGGAGGGGCGGTGAATCATCATCTACATTGTCAGCATCTTTACAGCCATATTTGTCATTATTTTTACATCAGTGAAATCATTTTGCTCTGACATGAGGTTTACTCATTTTTGTGTCTGAAACCGTTATGTCACATAGAAAGAGTTTAAAACCCACATTTCACTTCACTAGAGCTTTGTAGTGCAGTTAGATCAGTTTTATTGAGCACTAACACCTACAATAGGGTGTGTATTATTTCCTCTTTGGTCACAAAATCACTTGAGATAAAAATAATCAGGGGAATCAATTTGTGTTTTTTTGTTTTTTGTTTTTTTTAAAGGGTATGCGAAAAAAATCTGTCTTGGTATGAGATATGAAGTCAGACATGCAATTAAAAGTTTCATTATTAGGGTGTTGGACAAAGGCATGACAGAGTCAACAATATAAAAATATATCACAAGTAAATCTCATCCATATATATTATGAGACTGTGTGACACCATGACATTATATCTGTTGTAGAGATTAAAACCACAGCAACATGTCAGTAGCACCTCAGGCAGTCAACAATGTTCAACAAGATTTGTTGTTACTGTTGTTCATGGTAAAAGGGGGAATCATAAATCCATGGCAATACATCTAAACTTTGTAAACAACAACAACAACAAAAAGTATGATTGTCTATATCTCTAATGCAGTTTTTGAAATTGCATCAAATAAAGATGTGCAAAACATACCAGTAGACAGATCATGCATTTCATCCTAAAGGAGTCACCTAGAGCAGAGTCATTGAAAGGTCTGTACTGGTTCATACTGCAGTGAGAAAAGACTCCTGTACACGAGTGACACACCCCACAAACCCTCAACTGCAGACTCATCTGTGTATTTGTGGAGATGGCAGGACTCTGTGCTGTAAAGAGTGAAGGGAAAACATGAGTATATCACAGGCAGCCATGCTTATTCATATATTTAGATAAACTGCCAAGTATAATATGAAAGAAAGCCATTCTGCCACGTTAAAACACCTTCCACAATTTACAATAGTGTCAAGACAAGTACAGCTGCATCCCACCGTACGAAGTAGGTTACACAACTATTATTTTCAACACAAGTGATCTTATCTATAACTGCATGCGCGCAGCTCAAGCTGTAACAGCAAAGCAGCTGTGTGATTGGGTCTGACATTTCCCCCTTAACAATGAGCCTCTTGTCAACATGAATGCTGTGGTGACCTTTCTTATAAACGTACAAAGTCGCCTGTGTGCAGCGAAGTGGACATGATAGCACTTGTATCAGAGACATATAACCCATCAGATATGCATTTCTTTTTTTTTACTTTGATGTGGCAGTTTTTGCAGGCATTCACCGTTACAGACTATCAAATGTTAATTTTGTGTGAGTGTGAGTGTTTCTGTTCTTGTGTTGCCATGGCTGACTGAGTCTGGCTGTCAGCCCTGCGCTGGGAGTTCCAGCACTGAGAGCTCTGCTGTTGGTGGTGGCTGTCACATGTGACTCCATGTGAGGCTTTAGCAGGAGTTTGCAGCAGTGGAAGGAAGGAGACCTGCTCTGTTCTCAGCTGTTCAAGCCAGTGCCGACTGGTCTGTGAAGCTGTCCTGTGCAACCCCCACCCTTCTACCCCCACACACACTCACTCACACACACTGCACATCTTCTTCTCTGACTGCAGCTGGCAAAACACATGTCTTAAAAGCTGACAACACAACTGTTAAATACATGATGGGCCTTTTATTTCTCTCACTCATTTCCAACCTACTGTCTCTTGTCATGCAGACCTTACTGTTTGTACAAGATCTAAATTGCAACTTTACTGGTATAAAGGTAAGTTAGATGTATATATGTGTCTACAGGCATTTCAACATTTCCTTCCCCCACAGTTTGATGAGACACATGCCTGTGCTCAAACATAATTGACAGCCAAGTTCTGTCATTAAGTGATAATTTATATTGCCCTTAAATTACATTTATCTAGTTTATTTATTTTTTAATTGTCAGTTGGAGGAGCTTAGCTCTGGCGCCATCTCCTGGTACCTAAATAATACAAGGAAGCAAGAATGGTTAATTTATTTATTATGAACTATAAGGTCACTAGAGGTTGACTGCACTGCTTGTAACTTCCTGTTATTTTGACCACAGTAATACATTCAGAATGGTGTACTTTTAACAACTGGGTTGTTACTTTGAATGAGTGGTTCCCACATGAAGACATTATTTTCCACCGCAGGTTAAACAGTTTTAGTGAACACCTACCACAATTCCCAAGCAGTTTTTAATTTTTTCTTCTTGTGATTTTCCATGTGCATGTATGTGAGCCATCAAGGAAAAATGTAGCGTTAAAGACACACGCACACGTGTTGATCTGCCTGCATTGTCAAGCACCATTTTATCAGTCAGTTTTGTCATTTGGCTGAATGTGAGCAGGGAGTGTAGGCCTCCCCACCTCAGAATTAATCGTGTCGTTTCTGTTCAGTAGTCACATCATCAATAAACACCAACAAACCCATTCCATTTGTAGCCATGCACACCCACGATGCATTGCCTCCATCATGATGCAGGATCCTTTTGGATCATGAGCTGCTCCCAATCATTCTGATACAAGTTGACCTTGGTTTCATCTGTCTGATTCCAGAATCTGGGAAGCTTCTTTACATGTTTTCTGGTGACGTGTAATCTGGCTTTCTTGTTCTTGAATGTTACCATTTGTTTGCTGATTGTTCTAAAGCATCTATATTTCTCCTCTTGTTGACTCTGACAACGATACAGCTGCCTTCTCCAGAGTATTCATTGACTTATGTTGATATTGTGAAGGTTATTTTTCTTCAAGCAGGACAGGATTCTGTGATCATCCACTTCAGATGTCAGAGGTCCTTCAGGGTTTTTGATGATGTTGATCTTTCCGGTGAATGTTTTAAAGAATATTAAAAACTATCGATTTGACTACAACAACAGTTTTGTATTTCCACTCATAAATTTATGTTGTTGTTTTTTAAATTTTTTATATAGCCTAATGATGGCTTTCTCTGAGATCTGCTTGGACTTCATGTTAGCAGCTCCACTCAAACAGCTGCTAAATGCCAAATCAATAACTGACATCAAGCCCAGAGCTTTTATCTGCTGCAATAGTGTTGAAGAAATGAGTAATCATCCTCTTTTGAGTAAATAGTTTGAATACTTTTTAGCCCTTGAAACTGTAGTTTCTTTTATTAAAATGGTTATAATTTCAAAATAGTAAGCGTCATGCGTTTGTGAAAGTCTACACTTTGATTACAGCCAATAATTATTTCACATATTAGCATATAAGGGCAAAAATGCTGTCTCACTGATGATGAATCAGATCAACTATGTGTGGCCCAAATGTTGTGTGAGTCATAAACATGATTTTTTAAATAATCCAAAAGAAAAGAAAAAAAAAGACTAAATGTAATACTAATGACACAACTTTTTACCATCAACCTGCAAATTTCTTAACCAAATATATTGGCCTATAGGTTGCATGCAGAGTTAAAAATATATTAACAGCAATTAAACATTGAATTGTTAAATCAGCTCAGTCATCAGAGTCATCAGCTGTACTTCTTTGCAAATAAAAAAATACTTATTTTCAGTCTTTACTTTCAAAGGAAAAAAACAAAATGTAATCACCTAAAATAAAAATAAACTGATTTAGAAAAATCTGGACACAGCTGAAGAACAACTTTTATGTGTTGTGAACAGGAACAGTGACTTTATAAAGTAGTAAAAGCATTGTAAACTTTGAAAACATGTCGCACAGCCTGTAAAGTATACACTTCCCTTTAATTTATGATGGTACAAAACTGACTGTGCCAGCATTTTGTTAGAATTGTAACTAGAATTCATAGAATTTAAAGCGCCATCAAACTGTGTCTGTCAACAAAAATGAATGCTAACACATGTGCAGTGTCAGCTGTTCTGGTGCTTTCATTGTCTATTGTATTTTATCAGCAAAATAGCAGGAACAACTACACACATATAACCTTTTTATTTAGTGACTTTTCTTGCAGTAATGTAGTTACAGGGTAAAAGTGTGTGCATGTGAGGCACAGATAACATACTTCTGCTCTGGGTTTAGGCATGCAACACGGTAAGAGAGCAGCTACGCCTGGCATTTCAGCAGGGACATCTGACTGGACCAGCTCTCACAGCGGCACACTTATGAGCTGCGCTGTACCATTTACCACCTTTCTTTTAATCCCTCACACTCTCAGAAGAGTCAATAATACACTGAAAACGATCAGTTTTATGCATATGTGGAGAGAGAAATAAAGAAAATATATTTTGGTCAAATAACTTGAGTGCAGAAAAAATTAAATAAAAATAAAATTGAGCTGTTTTTTTTTTTTGCTTGAGTTCAGAAATCACTGTCTTGCATTTTATTACTCCATATCAGACAGTTTCATCAGGTGATGCTAAGTTAAATCATTTCCGTGAGTCTTGAATCACAAGGTGTAACAGGACTTTGGCCACAAGATATTGCGGTGTCTTGTGAGAGATGCTCCTGCAGCGCCACAAGAAAGCGAGAAAGCCAGAGACACACATGAGACTTCTCCTCCTCCTCCTCAGGTATGGAGTTTTCTTTTGCTTTATAAGAAAAAGTCCAGCATGATTTCAAAGAGAATGTTTCAGTTGTATTATACTTCATATACCTGTAGAGATGCACGACTCCTACACAGCATTTATAGACGAGATATTTCAAGATAAATGTCTCTGTTTTAACTAAAGGTTTGTATGTTCTTCCCATGTTTCTGCGGATTTATTCCAGGTTCTCTGGTTTCCACAGTCCAATAACATGGATGTCAGGTTAATTGGTAACTCTAAATTGTCTGTAGGAATGAGTGTGTGTGATTGTCTATGTGTGACCCAGGTCACCTTTGTAAAAAAAAAAGATCTTGATTTTAGTGGGAACAATCTTTCTAAATAAAGGGTAAAAAAAAGAAGAAAGAAGTACTCATTGTGTAATAACACAACGTTACTCTGCACTTGGATTTGCTGTGGAATTAGGACTGGACTTCATAAACATTAACGGAGTCATATGACTTCCTGTGTTGTGCTGTTATATAACAACTTCTATGAAGTCAAACATCACCTGTATGACTGAATATGGATTGTTTGAATAATGAATTAAAGTGCAGAATTTTTCATTATTACCTGTTCTAAGTGTCAATGTTGGGTCTGGGGATTTCAGGAAACTTCATTTCTCATTGTAGCTGTTAGAAAACTGCTATGGAGTCATTTGGCCTGAGGAGGACTCAGTCCCTGAGAAGTCTTTCAGGGATTCAGGAAAGGTCATGGGTCATGCCAGCCTCCACGAGCTGGAACCGAAAATCTGTCTCTCAGCTGGTTCAACAGTAAGCTCTTTGCATTGCATTCAGTATGCATGTATGTATGCACACATTAAGAGTAGATTAATCATATTTAGCAGTGAAGTTGACTGAGTGCTTGGTGAACTTGTGCCGTGCCTTCATAATCATTCACACACTCACACACATCTGCATGTAGATCTTTTCACTGAAGCTAAGCTGATCTCGATTTTCAGGGAAGTAATAATAAATTTGTCAATGATTATGCTCTTACAGTTACCAGAGCTGTGCCGACCTAAGGGGTTCTGAGAAAGCAGAGCAAAACCTTGAGGTATTACACTCTGTCTCGATTTAATTTGATGAGCGTTAAAACCGAGAAACATATCTTAAGAGAGCAGAGATTGTTTTCAGGCTTCAGAGAGCCATGTGGACGGCAGTTGGAGAAGGCTGGACACCCAGGACAGTGTGGCATTCAGGGGATCAGGAAAAAGCAACAATCTGTTCAGGAGTCGCTCCATGGACTGCCTCCCCCAGAGAGAGACATCTGGCACCAAGGCTCTGTGCGCCCTGTTTGAGTCCAAGGCCAACTTGCAGCAGAGCTTCAACAGCAGTCCTCGACTCAACTCTATGTATGCAGCTGGCAGTAATAAAAGGAGAGACTGCCCCCTAGAGGACTCCAAACGTCACAGCACCCCTCAAACTTATGCGCTGATTCAGGTGAGCTGCCGAACCTGCAGTACATGAGCACATACCAGTAATTAAAACTCATCTGGCTGTAAGAATTAGGTGAACACAGCCTCAAATCAATAACTATACCTGAAATGTCATTATTTCTTCAGTTATAATTAAACAAAATTTTGAGAACAATGCGTGAAAAATGGATCACTCATTGTGATTCAATAGCTTATATGACCATATTTAACTGCAATAGTAATAATTTTCTGTAGGACATTTTCATACAAGTTTAGTTAAATCTGCTGGCATTCATACAGAGCATTTCAGTCAGGCTGAGGTTTGGAATTTGACATGGCTGCAAAACAAGATCAAATCATGACATCTCCACCACTGTGCTGGACATTTAGCATGATGGGACTGTACTGATGTCCTGTGACTGGTTTTCATTAAACTGGTGCTGTGCATTCTGGTCAAACATCTCCACTTTGGCTCGATCTGTTAAAAAGACATTGTTCCTTAAGTCTTGTAGATTGTTTAGATGAAACTTTACAAATCCAAGCGGTGCTCTCATCTTCTATTTAGAGAGCAGAAGCTTTCTCCAAGAAGCCATAAAAGCAGGTTGTACCTTTGCAAATCATTTCTAATCGTACTGTCTTGAGTCTCAGATGTAGTTCTGACTCTGATAGATTGCTGGGATGTCCACTTCTTTAAAGGTGATCTTTTTCCACTTCAGAATGACAGACTCCAAGTTGTCTGGAAATGGTCTTTTCATGATTTGGTGGAGAACAACCATTACTTCTCTCTCTGCATAAAGTTAACACACCTGAAAACACCTCACCACTTGCTGATGATCCTTTAATCAAGTGCATTTCATTAACATCTCCGAGGTGCTTGTCTTAATGTGCTTGGCTTTTCCAGAAGTGCTCCTATTCTTAGTCCAACACATCATATCCTATCGTTCAACTGAATTTGTGTTCATTTAGAGCTGATAAGGAGCAGATGATTTTTTTTTATTTTTTTTTATTTTATTGTCCTGATATTCAAAACGTATCATCAACAGAGTGCATGCTTTCCTTTCCGCGTAACTGCAAGCTTTCAGTTCCCATTGTTCTGGTGCAGAGCCTGGTTTATGTTTTGCTGGTCGGCGCCAGATCTTTTTATTGCTTTTACCACATGTCGACAAACAACAATGAAATTCTCGCAATCTGACCTTCTGAATACTTAAAGGAAGTCTTGGACTAGATTGTTTGCACTTTATTCTTTCTTCTACATTAAGAGTGTGTAAGCTCTTCTTCAAAAAGTCCATTTTCTAAAAGCGCTTAAAATAATTAAGATATACAGACATGAGAAATATGCAAGTTTCTCATCCTTTCATCAAGAAACCAAACGAATGAATCTTAAAATGTTAAAATGCTCTTCAGTTGAACTCTTGGTAGGCAAATATTTCCACCTGAGAAGGAACATGCTGTTTAATTTACACTCAAATCCCCCTTAAACAATGTGGTTTAATTCACTTCCCAACATACTATCTTTTGTTTTTATCTGCAGAGAACAACACTGGTGAATGGTGGAAAAGTTATGAATGGCCTCCCGGAGTCTTACGCTGTTGCATCCAGAAACACTCATGGTGAGCAGTGAGATACAATTTCATGTTTGCGCTAAGTGACATCTTAGCCACCAGATGGGATCCAGTTCTTACAAAGTCATGATTTATGGGTATATTTTGGCACCAAAGTGTATAACCAGCTGTCCTTACTTTAAAAAGACAATGAAGGTGTCTGTTCCTAATTCTCACGGAAATGAACGAGGGCACATTCATCAGCATGTGTTCGTCCACACATATCTGGCATATCAAATTAATCTATGTAAATGATCCATAGGGCAAACCTGTCAGGATCAAGGCTGGTGAGATTTATAGTGTCTCTGTGCAAGCCCTGAAAAAGTTTGCTGAGCAGACACTCATGTGCTGTTTAATGGTGGAAGGAAAAAGCTAAATAAAGACAAGGATGTAGTGGTCTAAATGCATAACTATGCACTCTGCACACTTGCTTAAGATAGTAGAGAGGCTGTCATTGATGGCTCTGACCGTGACGCAGACTTTGTTCTTCTCAGTTTCTTCTGAGAGTCCTGGAACTGATCATGCTGACCAAAGTGACTTTTTGTACCATGTTATGTTTGTGTTGTGAGTAAGAGACAAAAAGAAGCGCGAATAAACAGCTGTATATGGGGCACTTTCAGAGAGAAAGATGAAAGCAAATATATTATATTTATCAAAATACCAGTGATAGGAAAAGGACATACATGAAAGAATAAATGTGGAACACTAATGAATATGAAGTCTTAAACTACACCAGTTGGCCAAAACAGAGCCTTCCATGTTTTTCTGTGTGTCATTTTATTACTCCCTGACTACACACTGACACACATACTACTCGTCCCACCGAGTGCCCGTAATAGATGGTGACAATGGAGCTATGAGGAAGGGGAGGTGGCGGGGTGTCCCACTCTTTTGGTGACCAACAGGGGTGACTGACTCAGGCCTCTAGCAGCAGCCAGCCCACCATCCCAAAATAGCTAACAGCAGCCCCAGATAAAATCAGCTGTCACCAAGGCCACAGGACTAGAAAGAGTTCAGTCAGAGCGAGCACAGTGAGAAGAGACGAGACACATCTTAGGGGCCGTGAGGATCTGTGATTCGAAACAACAGAGATACACTGAAGTAACTGGTGAATTCCCACTGGGTCATCTTTTAGTAAGTACACATGGTCCAACTGGGGGGAATTGATAAGGAAGTATGGCTTGTGTGAAACTAGAACTGCATGATATTGACTAACGGAGTTATTTTATCATGTCAGATGTGAGTCTGATCTTTACCTTTTCATCACAAACAGTTTTCCAAATTATAGGCATAAAACTGTTCCATTGTGTTGATGATAAATTGCTCAGTAGCTCTAACGCTAATGTTATAAATGTGTCTTAAATGTGTAATACGTTTGTAAATTTCTAGCTTTAACAATCACTTAGGAGGTCACAGAGCACCATCAATCAGACTCAGTCACTGAATCCCCGTCTGAAATATGATGTGATCTTGACATAAGAATAGGGATTTCCATCATGAAAGCAACCAGAACAATCAAACTTGATGCGTATTTATTACACGCAACAGACAGAGGTGTGTAAAGTTTAACAGTTCTGAGAGCCTCCAGTTCGAGCAGTCTTTTGGCATTCTGGTTTTCATTACAGTCTGTGAATGTGTCCACAATCGCCAACAGCTGATGGAGGTGAAGGTGGCGAGGAACAAATACCAACTGCATGTCACCACCATTTGCGCAGCTGCTACCAGCTGAGGAGTCCTGCCCATTACTGCGCCGCTAATAGCTCTTCTTCATTCCTAGAGAATTAACCCACATCAAAGAGATGTCAGCTGAAATGACTCTGTATGTGTGGGAATCACAGAGAAAGTAACCAGACTTCCAGAAGTCAATGAGGTGAAATGCCTCTGAGTCTCTTTTGATTTGGTGACATGTTTTTTTTCACATCAGTATTTCACCAGATAAGTGCTTCTAAATATGTTAGCGATGATGACCGACCTCTCAGTTTAGCGGGTGAGGAGCTCAACAGTGCACGCACAGCCCTGGGTGGCTTCATTCTGTCTGCTCACCCATCTATGAAAATGTTTTAAGTCCAGACTCGTGAGAGGCGCCAGCTCGCTGGCCCATCCTTTTGTCCCGGGAGGGCTTAGCGTGCGAAAATGGGTGTGTGTGTTTCATTCTGGCCATTATTTACAGATGGTTGACTGGTGCAACACGTCGGCCCGATGACTAACAATACAGTAATTTAAAAAAAATGTGGGTTTTATTTTATTTTACCTTATATATATGACAAAGTTTTCAGCTGGGTTTATACAAGACTAGGAAATCTGCTGTTTTGTTTTTGTTTTTTTAAACTAATCTAAGAACCATATTCAAGCAAGTTAAAACAATTTTGTATGAAACAGCAAAGCTGAGGCAGTTTCCATGATTTTTACATGACAGTTGAAATTCCTTGTTTGAGGTTTGATGATTTGGTGATAAAGAGCTCAGTTAAACAATGTGCAAACAATTTGTGTCACCCCAGCTGAGCTAGCAGTTGTTGTTGTTGTTCTGTTTTTGTTTTTTTTTCCCCTCTCCTGGGCGTCATGGTCAGTCCATGGCATGCAGTGTGCTGACAGACCCAGGAAGCAGGCAGGATGTGTGGGCCTATTTATCTTGTCAGCTACCAGCATCAAAGCCTTAAGAAGCTGACTTTTTCATTACGCTGTTTTTCATTTGTGGAATAAATAATTTGTTCATGCCTTAATGTGCACATATCAAGCCCCATGGGTTAAAAGGCAGCCACAACAGTGATAAGGCAGATTCCATCTTTGCTATAAATACACACACTTTGTGCATATCTAAAAATACACAGACACGCTGTTATCATGAAACTTGTTGCTGACACTTAAGGCAATTTATACCTTTTTTTTTTTTTAAGTGTATAACATTATTCTCCTTTTATCAGCATATGCCAGCTGGAAAGTGAAACCATCCTTGGATGATTTTACTTCACTAATATCTTATCAAACAATTTTTAATTTAAACATTTAGATGAACTTAAATTTTCTTTTCTTTTGCAGGTGACGCATATAGTCCATCGCTGAATAAGGGGGGAACTCCGACAACACAAACCATAGACAGGATATCTACTTCGTCCTCAGTGAGAAACCGATCAGCTCTTTATCTGTCAAGAGCAGCAGCTACTGACTCCACAGGGGGGCAAATACAGCCAGTGAGTTCCTGAAATTCTTCCAATTCTTCCACACACACTGAGGTCAAGGGCTTCAGCAGGAAATAACAACTGTACTCTAACACAATTGATAAAACAAACCTCCCACACCTTTTACATTTGAGAACCACAATGAACACTAATAGAAAAAAACATATAGCAACCATTGGAGAAACATGGATTCATTACAGTTGAAAGATTACAACAATTGCATTTTTTATTTATAGGTATGTTTTACAAAGAGACAATGACTGAACTGTTGAATTGAATGAGCTGAACTGTTGAAAAAAAATACTTGTGTTTTCTTGGATGTACAACAGCTGAATGAACATCCTTCAGGATGTTTGGTTACATATTTTTGCCTGGTGTTTCACCTGTGCGACGGTCTTAAATTACCTTTTTTTTCTGTTTTTTGAACAGGAATTCATTGGTACTCCAGGAACAAGAACTAAAAACAGTAAGGTACTGTACAATTCATTTGGCATCTTTTATAACATTACTATAGTGTCTTACTAATGTGTGCTGTGTATTTCAGTCTTTGCTTGCATGACTAATTTAACAATTAAACAATAAAAAGCAGCTACATTTACATTTCGACAACAGGAACTCAGCACAGATAGATTTGGTCTCGTCAACGCAAACAATGTGATTGCTAGTCATGTATTTTATGCTTTTAAGTCCTTCAGAGACAAACCTGTCTCTGTCTTGAGTTCCCCCTAAGTGGTAGTTTTTATGATGCCACCTAAGATGGGCTAGCGTCATCATTGCTGATGGCATACTGCTGTAAAACAATACAGAGTCCAAAAGTACTTTGGCTGGTTCTTGCTGATAGCAGTGAAGGATAATTACTATACTGAGGTAATGCTTCCTTAAAGTAAGCAAATATTCCTGCAAAGGAAACTGAAACAAATATTTTAACATGAACAAAGCTGCTTGTGCTGCTTTGAGGTCCTGTTATATATCAGTGTGATGGATAAAATAACTAAAATGCAGCTGGTTGTACTCTCCAGAGTTTTGCTACAAAAATCTTTCTTCAGGTTCACATTCTATGGAGTCAAGCTGTGCACCAGTCCACTTTGAAAACAGAAGCTAAATGTGGAGGCAAATGATGAAGTCCCGTACCTCGTAGTGTTTGAAGGGCTGAAAAACTTTAAGCCCTTCACTTATCCCTTCATAAACTGGGCATATGACTTAGAGGAGATTTGTTTTTCCTCAACTATTCATTTGTAAGTGCAGTCACTATGCAAATAAGAAAATAAAGTAAACTGGTAGCAGGTTGGGATCACTGGTCCATTCTTTGGTTGCATATAGATTTAAATCATCCAAACACTGAAAAAAAGAAAGTGTTCTTGCTCTCACTGCATAGCAGCTTGTCACATATGGTTTTATCATTTGCCCATTTTCTTTCCGTGGTTCAGTTCCAGAAAACCAATTAATTCCATATCTAATCTTATGCACTAGCACATAGAAATGATGCAGGGATGCAAACACAAAACAGTTTTTTTTTAATATATATTTTTAGTCATAAATATTTGCATCAGATGTACCAAATCTTCTGCTGAGTTTGCTCAGCAAGCTCGCTTGAACTGAACCCAGAGTGTGTTGTGTATTGGCAAATGGGAAAATATGAAGCAAGTCTCGGCCTTATTCCGGTGCTGGTGTGTAAAATCAGTATAAATGTGTGTGTGAGACATCTGCTTACTAACAGCTGTGAAGTGTACTGTTAACCCTGGTGTGACAGAGGATGGTTTGCTGTGAAAAACAACCCGCCAGCATAGCTAAAGGTAAAGGTTGGCCTTTCTTAATTCATGCATGCAACTCTACATTATAAATAACTATTTTTACTATGACAATATCCTCATGCTGTTACTCGCATTTGTTTTGTTTTTCAAGATGGCTGATGCAGCCAGGAAAGTCACAGTTTCACAACCAACTCATGACGAAGATGACCTGCCTCTTCCTCCACCTCCTCCTGTACCACCAAGACCCCTCGACTATGAAGGACCTGTAGCATTAAGCAGCCACCCTGTACCTCCACCTAAAGAGACCTTCTCCATGCTCTACCAGCAGCGGCAGAGGAGTGAGCTGAAGAGGCTCTTCAAGCACATCCACCCTGACCTAAGGGCAAGTCTCGATGATGCATACGATGAAGATATCATGAAAGCAGTGCAGTCAGAAGGCTGTCAGACAGCAGATGCAGCTTATCAGGGTGAAGTGCAGTCAATGAGATGGATCTTTGAGAACTGGAATCTGGATAACATTGGAGATCCTCATGAAACTAAAAAGCTGCTGGATAATGAAGAGTTAAAAGGTGGAGATGTCAGAAGCACCTCCTCGATGTTTGAGCACATGGATGGCACCCAACACATGCCTGCTTTACGACAAACTTCTGTCAGAGGGGATGTGAGAACATCAACATGGTTGTTTGAGACCCAGCCCTTAGACTCCCTCAGTAAATCAAGAGGAGAAGAGGGTGAACTAGTTGAGGCAGTTCTGAAAGAACCGATCCAGTCTGGTGACGTAAGAGGGGCTCGGCTGCTTTTTGAGTCTAGACCACTGAGTGACTTGGGACGCTGCAATTCCTTTGAAGACTGCAGCTTCCTGAAGCTGAAA
The DNA here is from genome assembly GCA_037176975.1 of Arrhamphus sclerolepis. Lineage (NCBI taxonomy): Eukaryota > Metazoa > Chordata > Actinopteri > Beloniformes > Hemiramphidae > Arrhamphus > Arrhamphus sclerolepis. The sequence continues at coordinate 6,403,998 of JBAMYA010000009.1, forward strand.
TCTGAGCTTCAGGAGCAAAAAGGAGACGTCCAGAAGACTGTGAAACTCTTCCAGACTGAACCTTGCTGTGCCATCAAAGATAACAGTGGCAATATCCACGAGATTAAGTCGATCTGCAGAGAGGAGATCAACAGTGGCAAAATCAGCACTGCCCGCTGGCTCTTTGAAACCCAGCCTTTGGACCTGATTAAGGGAAGTGATGGAGTGAAGATAATTCGGGGTATATCCCTGGAGGAGGGGCACAGAGGAGGTTTTGACCAAAAGAGGTGGATGTTTGAAACTCAGCCATTTGATACAATACAAGAGGTCATGGGAGAAGCCAAATTTGAAGGAAAGGTGTCTGATTACACAACAGAGGCTGATGTCGTCAACAAAAGGAAGCTCTTTGAAATGCAGCCCTTGGCAACTCTAAGAGGAGATGCTGTAGAAAAGTCTTCTGAAAAGGAAGCAGTAATTGGGGGAGATGTCAAAACTTCTCTGTGGTTGTTTGAAACTCAGCCCATGGAGGCTCTTAGTGATAGTTATGAGGTGGGGCACCTGAAGAAAATTATCCTATCAGCAGAAGAGCAAGGAGAAGTTAAAGGCAAAAAACAGATATTTGAGGGCAGTGGTTTTCAAAAGATTACCTCATTAAAAGAACAAGAGATCGAAAGGGGTGATGTGAAGACATTCAAACAACTCTTTGAGACAATTCCTTTGAGCAAAATTGCTCATTCTGAGGAGGAGACCGGTGAGAACGAGAATGCCTTTACAGGAGGAAATGTAAAAGGAAACAAGGCAATGTTTGAGACAACCCCATTATATGCAATAAAGGACAGCTCTGGGAACCTCCATGAGGTTACAACAGTCAGCAGAGAGGAATTCATTATGGGGAAAGTCAATAACTATAAGTGGATGTTTGAGACCAAGCCTTTAGACCAGCTGGCAGAGGGAAAAGGAAATGTTGAGGTAATCAAAGGAATCACTAGACAGGAGGACTGCACAGGTGATGTGAAGATGGCAAAATGGCTTTTTGAAACCCAGACAATAGATGGCATTCACTCCAAGTTCAATCAGAGAGAGCAAGGTTCTTCTGTGGAAGAGCTGCCTTATAAAGGTGATGTTAAGACCTGCAAATGGTTATTTGAGACACAGCCAATGGATGTTCTCTATGACAAATCAGAAAAGGTAAAGGATAAAGATGTAATTGACAAGACCAACGTCAAGTCCTTTACTTGGCTTTTTGAGTCACAGCCTCTAGACAGCATTCAAGATGGTGAGCCATACAATTTGAAGCTATGCAGTACTGTAGATGATTCTACAAGACCAGAGATTGGCGTTCAAACTGTGAAGCATCTTTTTGAAACAGAAACCTTGGACAGAATAAGAAAGAATTCAGACACTCAACAAGACTTCAGATGCATCAGCCAGGTCAATTTTCAGTCAGGAGATGTCTCACGAGTCAAAGAACTTTTTGAGTCCCAGTCACTCGATGAAATAGGGACAGAAATGATGACAACATCTGAAGGACAAAACCAAGATGATCAGATCGAGAAAGGTTCAGTGCATAAATTCACATGGATGTTTGAGAACTGTCCCATGAACCAGATCAATAAGGACCATGATGATGTAAGCATGCAGACAGCTGGAGTCATTGAGAGTGGTGACGTACAGAACAAAAAGTTCATATTTGAAACTTCGTCACTGGACAAAATTCAAAAGGAACCCCTTGAACAAAGGCCGGTCTCTGTGGAGGAGCCTGTGAGTAATGTTGATGTGAAGTCGAGCACTATGATGTTTGAGTCCCTGCCACTGTACGCTATTAGAGACAAGGAGGGTCAGTTTCATGAGGTTACAACTGTAAAAAAAGAAGAGGTCATGAGCAGTGATGTGAGAGGAGCAAGGTGGATGTTTGAGACGAAACCTCTCGATGCCATCAAGGCAGAGAATGAGGTCTATGTAATACGAGCTGTCACACAAGAAGATGTGAAGAAGGGGGATGTCAAATCAGCTAGATGGAAGTTTGAGACACAACCTCTGGACTCCTTTGCCAATCAAGATGAACCTTCTGTCGAAGTCACTGAAGACTTTAAAAGTGGCAATGTGAAGCTAAATAAAAACATATTTGAATCTGACCAGTCACAAAAGAAGTTTGTGAGAATGGTTAGTGTCACTGATGTCCATCATGGTGATGTCAGGACATCCACGTGGCTCTTTGAGAATCAGACCATTGACAGTCTGAAAGGGGAATCTCAGGAGCAGAGTCCAGCAAAAACAGTCCACAGAGAAGACAGCCAGAAGGGAGATGTGAAACGCTGCACTTGGCTGTTTGAATCGCAGCCACTGGACAAAATCAAGGAGCCTGAAGATACCTCAGCACAAGGTGTTGAGGAAATACCCAAAGCTGATGTGAAATGCACTACCTGGCTCTTTGAGACCACCCCACTGGACAAAATCACTGCCAACACTGTGGCTGACACCTTATTATACCTGTATGACATGCATTTTGTACAATCAAGTGGCATCATCATTGAAGCAAATGAGCGTAGGAATGTCAGCATGGCAAAATACCTGCTTGAAAGCAGTGAAGGCATGCAAATCCAGAAAGAGGATGTTGTTGGGGGCAACATCACCAATATCATGTTACAACTCCTGTTCACACCAACGCTCAAACCACAAGTAACCCTCCTGAGAGAAACTGAAAAGGGCAAAGTTAACACCACAATAGTGGAGCTTCCAGTCTTCGAGTCAACCGCCACTGTCAATATAGAGAGTGATCAAAGAATAAGAAACATTGTCCAGATGATTGAGGAGCTGCTCGTTTATGATTACAATTTCAAAAAAGGAATCATAATGCAGGAGACTGGGGAGGGACAAGCAAAGATGTCTGTTTATTCACTTATCAGCGATTATGAAGTCAAAACAGAGAGCTGTGTGAAAGAGAGGGGCGATGTAAAATCTACAATAGGAAATCTCTTGGCTACTGCTAATAGCCAGAGGACTGGAGCATCATGTAGAGTGGATGAAAACGAGAAGGGAAATGTGAACTTGTACAAAAGTTGCATTGAGAAAGGAGATCTGAACTATTTAAGGAGTCTTCAAGCTGATGCATCTGAATATGAAGCAGAAAACAGCCTTATGGCAAAGGAGGGGATTGAAACAGTTCAGGGGGGTGTGAAAGAAGCAAAGAGAAGCCTCTGCCAGCAAAAAGAACAGGCTGAGAGAACCATTAGTGACGTTTTGCCAGGGGATGTAAAAAACACCAAAAAGGTTTTTTCATCAGAATGCTTTGTAAATGTGGATACCTGTATACCTAAGGAAGAAATAATCCCCGGAGATGTCTCATCAGCAAAACACCAACTTGCTGTGAAGCAGCCTGTCATTGTGGACAAAGAGGATATTGTACCTGGAGACATCAAGGCAACAATGGAGTCATTAGAACGTGCAAAGCTACAGAGTATGTGTGTGGAGCGGGAGATTATTAGACCTGGAACAATCTATGATATGGACCTGTCAGCACAAGGTCCTGTAGAGGAAGGAAATCAACCACAAAAGGAAGTTATCTTATCTGGAGATGTGAAAGCAGCCAAAAAGTCTCTTGAAATGGCTAAACAGCAAAGCATGTGCGTGGAGCGGGAAGTGATTGTTCCTGGAAAAATATACAACTTGAGCATGTCAGCACAAGAGGAACGCTCTTCAACATCGGCACAGTCCTCATGTTCCTCCTCCGGATGTCAGCAAATCAGGACGATTCCAAAGGTCAGTGATACAAAGAAGAATCAGGAAAGCCATGTCTCCTTTGAGACTTGTCAACAAAGTTCAGTTTTAGTCAGTACTTGTGCCCCAGAATCACTACCAGCTGTTATAGGTTGTGATTTTAACAGTCAGACAATAGAGGCTGAGACAGAAGAAGTTATTAAAGGAGATGTAAAGGCAGCAATTAGGTCTCTACAGACTGCAGCAACAGATCAGAGATTGATAGATAAAGAAAACATTGTGAGAGGAAATGTGCAATTGGCTCTGGAATCTCTTGAGAAATCTAGTGTAAATGTATCCAAGGGAGACTACAAAGCTGCCATGATATATAGGAATTCAGGCAGGGCTTGTTTAGGGAGGACTGTTCACAATCAGGGTGTTGTGGTGTCTGTACCTCCATCTGACACAGAATTATCTCCTTCAATTTCAGTAACCTGTGAAGGACGGCCAACCATCCTAACACAGAGTTCAACCCCCAACCCTGTAGTGAATGGAAACTCTAAGTCATGCAGCTCTGAAAGAGCAACTCCACCTTCACCCAATGAAAACAAAGAAAAACCAAAGGAGCAGAAGCCAGCTTTACCACCAAAGCCACAATGGATGAAATCTGTAGTCTTGGAAAGAGCAAATACCTTGCCCCCTTCTGCTCTCAAAGCCGCCTGCACTGCTGAAGACAATATATGTGCAGTGGCTGCTCCAAAACAAAGCCAACAGTTTCCAACGCGCTCCACGGTCAAACAACAAGAAATTACAACACATGGGAAAATATGTACAGAGAGCTTACAAGAAACACACCACAAAAATTGTGTTAAAGACACAGTTCAGGACTCAAACCAAACAAAAGAAACTTTGACCACCTCAAATATTCAGGAAAATGAGAAAAAAACAAAAACAACACCATTTACCAAACAGAAATCAGACTGCCATCTAACACTGTCAAACAGCAATAAACTGGAAATTGAGAGAAATGTGATCCAGAAGATAAATGCAGCTGAGGAGATACAAATGTGTTTGAATAATTATGCAGAAGATGGAAAAAGTGAAATGAACATGAGCTTGCAGGATGCTGTGCAAAACTTTGAGAAAAAGGACAGAGAGGCTTTGGACAGAGGACACACGCTGTCGAAGAAGGTAAAAGTGATAAATGTTAGTGACGAGGGACAAACTGACAAAACTATTGCAGAACAAGACAAATGTTACAACAACGCTTCCAAAAACCAGCACAAGACTGAAGTGCAAGTATCGCAGACTGACAGATCAGCTGAAGCAAGCCAAAACGATCTCAACCAAAAGAAGGAAGAAACCGGAAATAAAGTTGTTCTAAGAGAGAAGAAAGTAAGAGAGACTGAGGATGAAAGACGACAAAGGCTTTCTGTACATAAGGAGGAGATCATGAAAGGAAATGTGAAGGCAGCAATGGAAATCTTTGAAAATTTAAGAAAGCGAGAAGAACTCAAAGGAATCCTGTGTCAGGTACAGGAGATAGAAGGAGAGGCCACCAGAGCAGATCCTAGCTCCTTGAAGACACTATATGTGAATGTCCCTGAATGGATGGGTGCACCAAATGGAAATGCTAAGCAAAGGAGAATGGATGAAAAGAAAGTTGAAATAGAAACGCAGGAGGATGATCTTGAAAGCATCTCCTCAGTTGAGATGGCATTTGAAGATCTGGAGAAGGCGAGCAAGGAAATACGGAAACTGAAGGAACAGACATTATCAAAACTGCTCGACATTGAGGAAACCATTAAAAAGGCTTTGTACTCTGTGTCCAATCTAAAATCTGAGGCTGACATCGTAGGCTTGTCTGGACTGTTTGATGAATCTCTGAAATCTGATCAAAATCTTCAGCCTGCCAACAACATTAGGAAAATCAGCATCGTGTCGAGCAAGACAAAATCAGGCGGCGCCAAAGAGACGACAAATTTGGATGGAAGTCTCTCGAAGACAGAAGGGTCCAAACCAGTGCACAGCAAGCCACTTGTACGACAGTCGTCCTCTCAGTCGTCCCCATCGTTCATCTCCATTCACTCTGCAAGAAAGCCTGTAGAACAACCAAAGCACATCATGACCACATTTAAACCAAAAACAGAGGATCCTTCCCAAAGTCTGGAATCTGCTTCTCCAGAATCTGTGAAAAACGCTCTCAGTCCACAACACAAGATCAGTGTGCTGGAGGTAAAAGCTGTTCCAGAGGAACCTGTAGGAATAATCGGTACCAAGACTGTTAGTGAAACGTATGAGGAGAGCGATGGATTTGGAAATGTGTTTGTTTCTTCCATGACCTCAACATTCGTCACCAATCACCCTGACAGTGAAACATCTGCTCGGTTTGAAGTAGTCGGGAGTCCAACAAGATATGAAGTCATGACATCCCCTTTAATACGAAGATCTAGACGTGCTTTTGAGGATAAAGTGCCAAACAAAGCCAAGGAGGAAGGAACTGTATTTGTAACATTTAGCAAACCAAAGTAGGAGCTCTAATTTAGCAACTAATTAGTGTGATCACGTCCTTTAACTTTAGCAAGACAGTTTTTCCACTTGTGTATTTATCATATTGTGTTTTAATGGAAGGGTTTTGTTACTCATGAATTGATATTTTATTGAAAATGTTGACTTTTAATTGCAAATCATTTGTCTTATAGATTTTATACTGTAACCAGCAGATAAATTGTTGAGTTCTTGTATTAAAAAAGATATAATTAACACTGTTCATTATGCTGTTTAAATTGTCAAATAAAAGTTTAAATGCTGTGATTGTAAAAAAAAAAAAAAAAAGGATTTTCTTCCCCAACAAGCCCAACACACCTAAAATGTACCAAACAATGAAATTTATCTTTGAGCAACCACATCAGCATCAACAACTGGCTATAAACACCAAAAATGACAACAAAATAGTAATTATTAGATGTATGTGTGAAGAATGAATTATGTATTATTTATACTTGTTTGACATAAAGCACCATTTTTCACAATGTAAAAATAACCCTTTAAAAATCATAGCAGGCCTAAAAAAATAGCAGTAAGTAGGTCTCAATGTGAAATAATGCTCCGGTGCATTAGACCATTTAGGATGAATACGGTATCTCATCAGAACACTGGTCACAATCTGTGTGAAGTTGTATCTGTCCAATAGCAGTGAACAGAACTGACAAATATGAACATGAGTAGTGTCTGAAATTTAATTCTGCTAATGAGTTCATTTATCACTATTCCCTACACAGAACTCAGTTTAATTTATGATTAGCTGTTTAATATTATGCTATGAGTAGGGAGCATTTTTGGACACAACCAGAGCCATTGATACATCCGTCCATCCATCCATTCTCTATACCCGCTATTTCCAGTGCAGGGTCATGGGGTCTGCTGGTTCCTATCCCAGCTCGCTTTGGCCAAACGGCCCATTGATACATTTCACTAATAATTTTAATCAAAATCAGGTTGATGATATTCTGAAAACCTCTGTGTGTCACAGGTCATTTGATGCTTCTTTATGTGTGATTGTTTTGTCTAACATCATGATAACTGACCATTTAATAAGTGGTAGCATTTAGCCATGACTGGGTGATTTAAAAAGGAAGAGATCTTTTACACCCCCATCCAGCTCACATAAAACAGGCAGGTGGAAATGACAAACATCACATTTATGAAATCTGATACGGGATTCAGATTTGATCTATTCTTACTTTAAAGAATATGGTTGAAGAAACAGGACGAGACGGAGTTATCTTTTACGTGCCAACACATACTAAAAGACTGTGCTGCTGTTCATGGGAAGTG